>SNQJ01S0033737.1:55439-112005 GCA_010110895.2 Picea sitchensis
AAATGTGCTTAGGAACCTGATGTCCCTATATAAGATGATGTTCTGTGGTATCCCAAAATGGACCCACACTTGTTTGAATAAGATCTTGGCAATATATGTCGTTGTGATGCTCTTCTTGCAGGTTGTGAGAATGGTCATATTTGAAAACTGATCAACCACCACAAATACGCAAGCATTGCCTTGCTTGGTGGACGGAAGGACATACATGTAATCCATCGATATTGATTCCCAAGGCCTCTCAGGAGTAGGAAGAGGGGTGTATAATCCTTGCTTATTGATGGTTGTCTTGGAAATGGCACAGGCAATGCAATATCTGATATACTTGCTTACGTCCTCTCAAATTTTTGGTCAATAAAAATGTTTTTGTAGAACGGCCACAGTTTTCTCCATGCCAAAATGTCTTGTTGTCCGAATGTAGTGAACCTCCCAAATCATCTTTTCACTCTCGCTTGAAGGAACACAGAGGTGGCCTAGATGGAATAACAGTTCATCCTAAATGTGAAAATTGGTGACGTTCGCGCATTTACTCAAGATCTGATAGGTGGTGGTGAAGTCAGGATCTTGCTAAGAAAGTTGGGGCCACTTAGATGCCTCATGCCCATAGGAATGGAGCACGGTGGTGAGTGCATCCTTGGGAGGTCGAATGAGGTAGTCAGCAACATGATTTGTGCTCCATGTGTTATGCTTGATGTTGAGATGGAACTGTTGTAGGTATGTGGACCATTTATGATGGCGGTCGTTCTGAAACTTCTCATGTGTCTGTATGAATTGCAGAGGCTTGTAATCAGTGTGGATGATTGTCTCCTTTCCCAGAATGTAATGTTTCCATTAACGGTAGGATTTTACAATGGAATACATTTCATTGTCATAGTTGCAGTATTTTCGAACAGTATCTGAGAGTGTCTCACTATGGTACGCTATCGGATGACTGTGATGTTTGAGAACTGCGCCTACAACATAGTTGGATGCATCATTCTCAATCTCGAATGGTTCTTTCAAATTGGGTAAGGAGAGTACTGGAGATGAGCATAAGCGATGATTCATATCATCAAAATCTTGTTTTTTTGCCTTCCCCCATGCGAACTTTTCCTTGACACCGCCTTTTGGTCCTAAAGTCTCCACCTAACTACTAAAGGGAAGAGTTAGGCCACCTCAAGTTTGAAATGGTTGGTTTCCTTTTTAATTTTGTTGGTCAGTTAGAGGGTTGGTTCTACCAAGACAAGAGCATGGTTGGGGTTGGAAAAATGATACCGATGAGGGTCCTCCTTGGATGGTGGCACACAAATGAAAGACAAGTGAAATAATAAAAACAAAGGGAAACAACAAACCACTCAATGAATAATCTATTGCAAGAAGTTTAATACTTAAAATATCATTTCAAGACATTAAACATGTATCAAAAACACAATTACTCCCTCAAGTTGCGATAAAAACAAGTCTTCACCAAGCATTAGTTGTTTTCACAGGTTGCATATCAATAAAGATAAGTTACCCAATAGCCGAAAGAAATGAAATGTAGTTGCACAAATCAAAAACTGTATTCAAGATAACATAAAAACACATGAAGATTTGAATGAAACACTATCATCAAGAGTATGTTCACCAAGCAGAAAGCTTTAATCCATGCATCGAATGGGGCCAACCAGTTGTTGTATTGGTATCCTTTTTCCCAAAAACCGAACCCTCAAAACATACATAAACTGCATATTTATCATAGTTGCAGAGGCTCTCGTCCATTTAGGACTCAAACTTAACACTACATTAACCATTGTAGAACAACTTATTAACTTGACAAAAACATTGTTTGGGTACAGCAATGTATACTTCACACTTGAATTAATCAAAAAGAGTGGTTCTTATCACATATAGAAGACCACTTATTATGCTTTAAACCAAAAAGAGTCTTGAACTGAATAATTGAAAACTGATACTAGAGATAAAACTGGACCAATGCATGCACTGGAATGAACTGGGATTAGCAGTAAAAGACTAGGACCGACAAAACTGAGTTCTGCATTGAGCACTGGCATGCATGTGTGCTACTTGAGGAAGAGGTAGGTCTTCTGGTGCTTTTCTGGAGTCTTCGACATTCCTTCTGCAGTGTGGATTATAGTTTCTCAAGTTCCTGATTATGGTGTTGCAGAGTCCAGATTCTGAAAATTTTGTTCTATACCTGTTGACTATCAGCAATATTCTTTGTCTCGATCATAAGCAACCCTTCTTCCTGTTTTCTCTATGATGGACTAGTCATGTTTTTCTAGCATCCTTCTTCTCCTCGTGACTTTCCTTTAATGATTTGGCTTAACGCCCATTTTTTTTGCCACGCGCTACTCTCGAATTGGACCCTGGACGTGATATAATCACGTGATTGTGAAATTTGTCAAGGGCGGTTTAGATCCACACCACTCCACCTCCCGCAATCCACCACCACTTCCATGTACCTCAATTGCGGGACCACTTTGGATGATTAACGTTCGAGCATTTTTTGTCCCCGCAATGAAGTGTGGTCATCGATCATGTTGTAATCTGCGATCTGGGTAACCCTGCTTTTTTTTTCCACGCGTTGCTCTCGGATTGGACCCTAGACGTGATATAAGCATGTGATTATGGAATTTGTCTAGGTCAGTTTGGATCCACACTGCTCTGACTCCCGCAATCCACCACCAACTTCCATGTACCTCACAAGCTATACCATGGTTTCAATTGTGGGACTGCTCTGGAAAATTAACGTTCAAGCATTTTTCGTCCCCGCAATGAAGTACAGTCGTCAATCGTGTTGAAATCTGTGATCTGGGTAACCCTACCATTTTAGTGCCCCTGCTAAAGTTTTCTTATTCTTCCAGTTTAGACTTCCTCTAACCCCATTTAGCGATGGTGCCAATTCATAACTTTGAGACTTTGGTGGTCTAGTGCTTCAACGATTTTTGCCTATGCTGAGTTGAAAAGCACCCATGGAGTGGTAGGGCCTGAAGTGACGTGGAAGCCTGACGTTACTTCAGGACTTCGGTGGTTCGGCACTTCGGGACTTCGGGACTTCATGATGTAAAGCATGGAAATATCTCGAAGTAACTTTCTTCCAGTTGACGTGGTAGTCTCTTGTCACTTCAGGACTTCGGCGGTTCGACGCTTTAGGAGCTTTTGAATGTGGAGCATGAATATCTCCCGAAGTGACTTTCTCCTAGTTGACATGGTAGTCTCTCGTCACTTCGGCACTTCAGAGTTTAGGGCTTATGTCTGATCATTAATCCTTGTGTGACTTTGAAACTTTGAATGCACGAGAGTCGTTAATTTGAACTTTACATTGGATCTCCATTGTTGAAAATTGAACCTGTCTGTTTGTGTGTATTTCAAGCCCAAAATGGATTGCTATGAATGCTGTGTTTTTTTCACGAGTGTTTCCTATGCATACAAAAAGGCTTGGCCAACCTAATGTGAGCTCAATCAATGGAAAACATGATGATAAGAATTCTTAACCAAATCACGACATGTAATTATCCTTCAATAAAAATAGAAACAAAAAGCGTGAAGACTCAATGAAGAAAGAAACGATAAAAAACCAAACCATTGAGTAATGGGAAATTGACTTCACCAACCAGAAGAGGGAAAAAAATGATGAAGGAATAGAGAAATGAGAGAGGAGGGGAAGGGGTGCATACCTAGGTGACAACGTTGGCTCCAACCAGGGATAGAACTTCCCTGCAAGGCGATAAGAACAGCAGATCAGTGCCTTTGAATTTAATAACTTGCTCCTAGCTCCCTTTTCTTACCTCTGTTATGTCTTCCATCTATGCCTCTCTTAAAATTAACGTTGATGCTAACCCTAGTGCCTTTTTTGGGATATGGAGACTTTATTCAATATGAAACTTAAAACTGCAGCTACACCCCAGTGCCTTTGTTGGGATATAGAGTCTTATTGTTGATCTACACACAAACTATTGAAAAAATCAACATACTAAAAATAATCTGTGAACTAAAAAATTAACTACTCGAGCTAAGAGCTTATTCTCCTACTACCTACTCTATTCAGCTGAAAACCAATTAATCATGTGTAATAGGATTTCCAGTGAAACCAATAAACCATTTGACTGAAAACCATAACTCCATACATGTCACTCTTTAGAATAATCCAAAGAGGATATATCATATGCAACAAAAAATTAGCAGGAATCTCATACTCACGACTGCAAAAGTTGATCATGCTAAAACTTACCACATTTGAGATTTTGGAAAAATAAGAATCCATCCATCTCACTATTGGATATTGGAACTCATGAAAAGCATCCAACTAGTTGAAAGGAAAAAAGTGTTGTTGTGTGAGATCTGCATTATAAACAAGATCGAGCTTCTCATGTCCTCGTTGAAACAAATCATGAAATTCATGTGATTCACAACCATAAAGGGAAGCAAAACACTCATGATACTACACATCTTGTTGTTTGAAATGAATGGGTATTTCTTCTACATTGTTGGTTTTTCCTTGTTCTATCTCCAGAATGTCATCTTCAGACTTATATATTTCATGTTGCTCAACAATTTCAGATGGACGGGGAAAAACTTGCTCGTGACCTTCAACATCACTTTCCTCATATTTAATCAAATCTTTATGAGAACATATAACAATATATGTATCATAACAACAACTAAATGAGACATCTACAATAATGCAAGATGTATCCAAAGCCTTGTTATCATCAATTTCATCATTAATGTAATTCCCAACATCATCTTTTTGAATAAAAGAATCAGAAGAAGACTTATATGTAACTGAATCTTCTTCCACTTCCTCAACAAAAAAATCCCTTTTATTTTCACTACTAGAAGAACTAATAAGTGACTGTTGAATATGAGATCCAAATTCTTCACAACAGTCTTCAAAAAGTAAATCACTTGGAAACCACCTTTTACAATGCTCATTGAATGAAACATGGAATTGTTCCAGTTTGGATATGCTAGCAGAGGGCAAGGATTGATACCATTCACAAGAATCTCCCTCTAATGAGTACATGAACATCTTCATTAATACATCCTCGTGATATATTCCCAACTGATGCACGAGTTCATGAAACTCAAGAAAATGCTTAGTAGGGTTGTCATCTCTGTGTTCTATAAATATGGGCAAGAAATCACTCCACTCCTCTATAGTAGGAACAACATTTGGAAAACCAAGAATGATAGAGAAATTTAAGGATCAAACCTCCAAGCCAAGATGGCTTCCATCTGAAAAAATGACTTCTTAATACTGTGGAGTTGCCACTAGATTCTTTAACCATGGAGTCATCGGGTGAATGATCTACAGTCTAAATGTGTCTAGTATTTTTTCACCATCAAAGATCAGATGTGATCATTGTCATTCTCCCAAGGAAATATATTTCGTTACTTTGTTCCCCAGCAACGGTGCTAGAAGATGTTGGTCCTAAATTCTGCACCTGACTGCTAAAAAGCAAAGCTAGGCCACCTCAAGTTTGGAATGGTTGGTTTCCTTTTTAATTTTTTTGGTAAGTTAGAGGGTTGTTTATACCAAGACAAGAGCATGGTTGGGGCTGGAAAAATGATACAGATGAGGGTCCTCCTTGGTTGGTGGCACACAAATGACAGACAAGTGAAATAATAAAAACAAAGGGAAACAACAAACCACTCAATGAATAATCTGTTGCAAGAAGTTTAATACTTAAAATCTCATTTCAAGACATTAAACATGTATCAAAAACACAATTACTCCCTCAAGTTGTGATAAAAACAATTATTTTCCAAGCATTAGTTGTTTTCACGGGTTGCATATCAATAAAGACAAGTTACACAATAGCCGAAAGAAATGAAATGTACTTTGCACAAGTCAAAAACTATATTCAAGATAAGATCATCAAGAGTATGTTCACCAGGTAGAGAGATTTAATCCATGCATCGAACGGGGCCAACCATTTGTTTTATTTTTATCCTTTTTTCCCAAAATCCCAACCCTCAAAACATATAGAAACTGCATATTTATCATAGTTGCAGAGGTTCTCATCCATCTGGGACTCAGACTTAACACTACATTAACCATTGTAGAAAAACTTATTAACTTGACTAAAACACTATTGGGGTACAAAAATGTATACTTCACACTTGGCTTAATCAAAAAGAGTGGTTCTTATCACACATAGAAGACCACTTATTATGCTTTAAACCAAAAGGAGTCTTGAACTGAATAATTGAAAATCGATACTAGCGATGAAATTGGACCGATGCATGTGCTAGAATGAACTGGGATTAGCAGTAAAAGACTAGGAGTGACAAAACTGAGTTCTGCATTGAGAACTGGCATGCAAGCACACTTCTTGAGGAAGAGGTAGGTCTTATGGTTATTTTATGGAGTCTTCGATATTCCTTCTACAGTATAGATTATAGTTTCTCGAGTTCTGATTATGGTGTTCCAGATTCCAGATTCTGAAACTTATGTTATGTACATGTTGACTATCGGTGAGTTGCTTTGTCTCGATCGTAAGTGACCCTTCTTCATGTTTTCTCTATGATGTATTGGTCACAGTCTTCTAGCATCATGCTTCTCCTTGTGAATTTCCTTTGATGATTTGGCTTAACGCCCAGTTTTTTTTCAACATGTTGCTCTCGGATTAGATTCTTGATGAAGTTTTCAAGGGAAGTTTGTATCCACACCGATCCACCTCCCACAATCCACCACCAACTACCACATACCTCACAAGCTATACCATGGCTTCAATTGTGGGGTCAGTCTGGACGATTAACATTCGTGCATTTTTTGTCCTCGCAATGAAGTGTGGTCGGCGATCGTGTTGTAATCCGTGATTTGGGTAACCCTGTTATTTTGTTTCCATGCACTACTCTCGGATTGGACCCTAGATGTGCTATAAGAACATGATTGCAGAAGTTTTCAAGGGAGGTTTGGATCCACACCACTCGGACTCCTGCAATCCACCACCAACTGCCACGTACCTCACAAGCTATACCATGGTTTCAATTGTGGGACCACTCTGGAAGATTAGTGTTCAAGCATTTTCTGTCTCGGCAATGAAGTGGGGTCGTCGATCGTATTGCAATCTATGATCTGGGTAGCCCTGCCATTTTAACACCCCTGCTAAAGTTTTCTTAGTCTTCCAGTTTTAGACTTCCTCTAACCCCATTTAGTGATGGTGCCAATTCGTAACTTCGGGACTTCGGCGGTCTAGTGCTTAAGCGATTTCAGCCTATGCTGAGTTGAAAAACACCCGTGCACTGGTAGGGAATGAAGTGACGTGGAAGCCTGATGTCACTTCGAGACTTTAGCAGTTCATCACTTTAGGACTTTGGGATGTAAAGCATGGAAATATCCCAAAGTAACTTTATCCCAGTTGATGTGGTAGTCTCTTGTCACTTCGAGACTTCAATAGTTCGGCACTTCGGGAGCTTTTGAATGTGGAGCATGAATATCTCCCGAAGTGACTTTCTCTTGGTTGATGTGGTAGTCTCTCTTCACTTTGGCACTTTAAAGTTTGAGACTTTTGTCTGGTCATTAATCCTTGCGCGACTTTGAAACTCTGAATGCACGAGAATTGTTAATCTGAACTGTACATTGGATCTCCACCGTTGAAAATTGAACCTGTCTATTTTCTTTTATTTCAAGCCCAAAATGGACTACTCTGAATGTTGTGTTTTGTTCATGGTCATTTCCTATGCATACAAAAAGGATTAGTCGACCTGCTGTGAGCTCAATCAATGTAAAACATGATGATAATCATTCTGAACCAAATCACGACATGTAATTATCCTTCAAGAAAAATAGAAACAACAAGTGTGAATACTCAATGAAGAAAGAAACGATAAAAAACCAATCCACTTAGTAACGGGAAACTGACTTCACAAAATAGAAGAGGAAAATTTTTTATGAAGGCATAGGGAAATGAGAGAGGAGGGGTAAGGGTGCAGACCTAGTTTACAACACCTCCCTTGGTCACTTGGCAAAGGGCCCATGCAATATGGGAGAATCCCAACACGAATTGTCGGTAGAAGTTGGCAAGTCCCAAGAAGCCCCAAAGCTCAGTTAATGTGGTTGGGGCTGACCATTCAAGGATTAATTGGATCTTAGCTACATACACATGTACCCCATGTTCATCAATAATGTATCCCAATTATTGGACCCTATTCATGCCAAAGGATCATTTTTCCAAGTTGGAATATAACTTGTGTTGCCGCAGAGTGCTCAAAACCTGTTGGATATGTTGCATGTGCTCCTCCCAACTTCTGTTGAAGATGAGGATGTAATATAGATATACCACCACAAAAGAGTTGGTGAAGGGTCTCAATACATCATCCATCAACCTCATGAAAGTTTTTGGTGCATTTGTTAGGCCAAAGGGCATGACTAGCCATTCGAAGAGACCTTCTTTAGATTTGAAAGGTGTCTTCCATACATCAGTTAGTTTGATGGGAACCTAGTGGTAGCCATACATTAGGTAAATATTGTTGAATAACTTGGCCCCCTTGAGTTAGTCAAGAAGGTCATCAATTCAGGGAATTGGGTATCGGTTCCTGATTGTGATTTTGTTTAATGCTCTGTAATCAATGCAGATTCGCCAGGCCCATTTTTTCTTCTGCACCAGTACAATCGGGATTCCGTAAGGGAAGGAGTTGGGTATGATGTGCCTATTTTTGAAGAATCTCTTGGATCTAACACTTTATTTAATCATTTTCCATCAAAGAGTGATGATAAACTGGTCCATTAGGCAGAGGTGCACTAGGGGTTAGATCAATTGGATGATTGACTTGGCAGTGCATCGGTACCCCAGTGGGTGAGGAGAAGATTTCTCTCTACTCTTCCATGATTTCATCCACTTGCTTCTATTGTAAAGAGAGGCTCTGTGTAGAGGTCACGGATGTGGTGATGACCTTCTATTTATTGTGAGCATGGATCACAAAGAAGACGAACTTCTCGATCTGTGAAATGACCTTATTGCATTCCTTAGCAGAGATTAAAGAAATAGCGGTAGGTAGCGCTACCTCTGGTATCATGTACAATTTTATACCCAAAGTAATAATAACACTACGTGGTCTAGACTCATACACAACATGTCGCTTCCACAAATATGGTTGTCCTAAAAGAACATCACAAAATTGTTGGAAGCTCCACATTTTTTTTTTTTACCTTTTAAATCAACAAAGAAAAATCCTTGTAGCTACCTACGCTTTGTCGAAAGTATTGTTGTTCGAAGGTGAATTTTTGTCTATAAGAGGATTGTGTCGATTGTTCTTTTTGTTTTTGTTTTCATGCTTCATTCATGAATGAAAGCATTATTGAAGCATTATGATCGTAATGTGAAATGTATCTAAGGTTTATGTCTCAATAAGGGTTGGTGTTCTCACAAGTCTTTTAATGAGTATTGATTGCTTTGAAGTCTATCATATATCAATAAAACTTTTGTTGCTCATTCGATTATGAGATATACCTTGAATTTTGATAATACACCAAGAATTGATTACAACTAGACTATGTTTACATTTCGTTATGATCCTTGGTAGATATTTTCCTTTCATTATGCTTTGGTTTGTAAAACATCACTTCTCCTAACCTTAGAAAATCAACTCCACCCTTTACACAATGATGAAATTTGAATGCACCCGGTCGTACCCTGTACTCTGTTGGAGGTGGTAGTTTCAAATCGATAGATCCATCATTTCAAGTTAATTCTTGGGATTCATTCTGTACTATTGGAAATTCATTGCACAAAATGTCTGATCTTCCTATGAGACCCCTCATTCCTTCATTTAATCATGTGAGGGTAATAGTGAGTTTTATTCCTTTGGTTTTTTCCCTGGTTCCTTCTGTTTTATGAAACCCTTCATGCTTACAGTGATTTATGCATGCCTTCATGACTGCTTGCTTGAATCCATATGGCCCCTGACATCCGTGTCAAACCAAATGGCTCCCAAACCTTACTTCTATATGACGATGGGAGTGAAGACCTTAGGATTCAGGTTTGGCTTGAGTTTCTCAAAAAATTCGAAGGTTACAACTTGCAAGCAGCCCAGGAGTTCGCCCTCTCTTTCGATGGATGCCGAGCCAAAGTGGGTGATGTTCAAATTGAAATCATTGAGGAATTTTTGAGCCAGGCAACAGGTCTTCCCCTTAGCGGGAAAAAGTGGTTTAAGAATTCCAAGTTATAGGAGGTGTCGTGGAGTTTATTCTTTACCTCTCAGAAAATCTAGTGTTGTGACAAAGGTATGCCTATATCTCTGTTAAAGACTAGGTGGCACGGTTTATTGGCAATTTTAAGGCAGTTCGTTACATGTGAAGGTTGCTTCGACCTCGTTTTTCTTTACCACATAAGACTATTAATGAATTTCATCGGTTTCCAGTTGAACAGGCCATTCTATTTATTGAGAAGTTTATATAAAATGGCCAAGAGGTATAAAAGGCAGTGTTTGAATTCTATTTTATTCCACCATGGGTTGATCAGGATGTTGTTAGTCCATCATTTGAAATTACATGGCAATGATTGGGATACTTTCCTATCTTGCAATGGCTTTGTTACATCCAACCCTGCAGAGTTTCTTGAGGTTGATAAGCCTATGCTAGAAAAAAACCCTATCCCTTCCATTGCCAGACCCGTTTTCTTATCCAAAGAAACCTATGATAGGGTCGTGCTCGATGAGCCTATGTTAGAGAAACAAGATGTTGACCCTAATATCTTTGAATATCCTAAGCGTGAGAAGGATGTTTTCCCTAATACCATGGCAAAGGATGCCAATAAATGCTCACAGAAATTGTCAAGGAAGAATCCAGACTTACGTTGTAATAACAAAAGAGTTGGGAGATTGATCTCAAGGAGTTTGAGGAATAAAACAAAAGCTCATGTGAGCTCGATAAAAGCGATCGAGATCCATGAGAACTCCGATTCTGAGATCGAAAATTTCTTGGAGGAGGAAGATCCAACTTACCATAAATCGATTACCATTCAGACCTACGATTTTGTAGATAATTTGCCACCATGCTTGAAACATAATGAACATTTCCCAGGGATCAAACTCAGTCAAAAACCCACGGTGGATAGTGGAAGCGTTCTGATGCACAGTCATATGTTTCCTCAACCAACTGTTCCAGATCCACAATGTGAGGAGTGTTTTCTCTGGATAGAAAAGTATTGCACAAAGGTCCCCTTCCTTCAAGCAAATATCAAGACTCTTACAGCTCAGATCGACTCATTAACAAGTGAAAACCAAAGAATCAAGATCAGTTCACAAAGGCAAGGAAAACGCTTGAAAAGAACTGGAAATTTCATAATAAAAAATGTTGAGTGTGTCAAAGCAATGATTAACTCTGAGGTTTTATGAGCCGAATTTAGCATTCAGTTGAAAGGTAAAGATTTGTTGTATTTTTATTTATTTCTTTTTTATTAATATAGATTGAATTAGTTTTCTGTTGTTTAAAATAAGACTAGCTACAGAATCAGCAGATTTTGTAGCCAGTCTATTCTCATTCAAAATTTTGGAAAATATTGGTTAAATTAATATCTAAATTTATTTATTTCCTTTTTCCTTTCAGGATATCATGCAGTTTGTGGTGATCTCATGAGATGGAGTATTTCTGGGGTTATTAGCCATTTCTTTGGCTCATTTTGTAAACAGAAACAAACCTTTTATAATCTTGAGAGATACAGTTTGATATTGAGTGGTTTTATCACCCTCTATTTTTGTAATTAGTAAATCATCCTGCAATTTGATCCTATCTTAGAAGATAGGATGCTTAGTTTGCTTGAACTCTTTAAATACTTCATATTTTTGTAATGAAGACATCTTGGCCTGGGCTTGAATATGGATGACTAATTCACAAACTTGAATGGAACAACAATTTTCATTTCAGTTTTAGCTTCCTGTAAATGGTGTTTTCATTTATAAGTTTGTTTGTCCTGATAAACTAATAGTTTTATGATAGCTTTAGACTTCAAAATCTGTTATGTTTTTGGGGATAATTCTTATTACATATCGTCCATATTTGATGCTTCAAATATTAAACAGAGTGATCATTTGTTCAGCCCAAATGACATTATTTCTCTTTAATTTTTAGTTGAATGGTTAAATGCAACGTTGTTACAATTAGATTTATCTCAATGTAATTGCTTGCAATCATAAGATCACAACAACCGTTTGTGTCATTCATTCTGTTATTAAAACTCAACCACCAACACATTGTTTTGCATTTATTCAGAACAGTTTTAAGGTTCATTGCAGGTTTCCCTCTTGGACAAGGTGGTTGGATGCTCGCTAATCATACAGATGTTTAGATGCATATCGATCAACTCACTAACATGTTAGCTCATTTATGTTTTTCTGTCATTTATTCATCACTGAAACTCGAATATATGGTCTGGATTTTGACTATCCACATATTTATGTTTCATAGTCTTTTACATTAATTTAGATTTATAAAGAAAAAACCAAAAATATTTTTTATGTGCTTTCTTTATCTGCTTCTTCAAAGTAGTCATTTTTCACATTGAGTTTTGTAAGTTTAGATTAAAATTTGCAGTGTGTATATCATGTACGTAAAAAGGATAAGTAGATATGCTATTTAAATATACCTACAATAGTTACGCCATACGTATGTACATATATATATATATATATAGTAATTAGTAATTAGTTAGTTATTTCATTTCTTTTTTTTGTTTTTTTTGTTTCTTTAGGACTCTTAGATTGGCTAACGGATCCATTAAACCCATTAGAACAAGTTACACCAAACGGTCATTGTGATTTGATTTTGAATGTACAAACAACACCGCCGAATACGAGGCACTTTTGCAAGGACTCAAGAAAGCGGTAGATATGAACGTATAGAACTTAATGGTATTCGGCGATTCAAAAATTGTGGTCAGACAGGTAAGAAACTCCATACATTGCCTATCACCACACCTGAAAAGTTATCAAGCCGAGGTATGGAATCTAATGCACAAATTTTCTGCATTTAACATCAATTCCATTCCAAGATTAAACAATTATGAGGTTGATTTATTAGCTAACGTCGCTTCCAGACTTTTGCCCGCAGAAGGTTTTTCTCCAAATGAAACACATCATCCCCATGAAACCCTAGACTCAACCTTTTTAGCAGAAGCTGATAAAGATGCACCCTAAGATGGAACTGACGGTCGAGAAAGAACTAAACAAACTATTGAATGCAAAGATAATATTCCCAGTAAGACACACACAATGGGTGTCTAATCTCATCCCTGTAAGGAAGAAAAGTGGAAAAATTTGACTCTGTGTCGATTTTTGGAACTTGAACCGAACATCTAACAAAGACAATTATCCTATTCCTCCAATGGAACAAATTCTCCAGCAGGTATCTGGTTCTGAAATACTGACACTGCTAGACGGTTTTTCAGGATACAACCAGGTCCTCATGTCTCCCTCAGACCAATTAAAAACCACTTTTCATACCCCATGGGATACTTATGCCTACAAGAAAATGTCTTTTAGGCTTATAAATGTCAGGGCCACTTTCCAGAGAGCAATGGATATTGCTTTCCATGGTCTCATCAATCAATCCGTAGTGGTCTATCTTGATGACGTTACTGTTTTCTCCAAAAATAAGAAAGATCACTTATCCCACCTTAGGTCTATCCTACAAGGATGTCACAAGTACGGCATATCTCTAAACACTAAGAAGTCCATATTTGCAGTGGAACAAGGAAAAAATCTCAAATTCATCGTATCTAGTAATGGGATGATCATCGATCCTGAAAGAACTCAAGTCATTGCCAAACTTCCTCCCCCCTCCTCCAAACAATCTATGCAATCTTTTTTAGGCCAAATCAATTTTGTCAAAAGGTTTTTTCTGAGTTTTTCAGAAATGGTAAGGCCATCACAAAACTTAATTAAAAAGGATGTTCAGTATCATTGGGGACCGCAGGAAAATCAAGCTTTTGACTCCATCAAAAAATCCATAGTGGAGGCTCCCTCCCTAATGAGCCCTGATTTTTCACAAGATTTCACTCTTTATACATTCGCTTCTAATCGATCTTATGCCATTATGTTGACCCACAAGAACACTTAAAGTAATGAAATCCCCATTTCCTTCATGATCTCATCCTTCAAGGGAGCTGAGATTAATTACCCGGCTATAGATCAATAGGCTTATACAGTTTTTAAAGCAATAAAACATTTTCGATCGTATCTACTGAAATCTAGAACTAAATTCATTGTGCCTTACCCTGTTGTTAGAAACTTGTTAGTACAAAAGGAATTGGGTGAAAAATGAGCAAACTGGATGACATTTTTACAAGAGTATGACCTAGAGATTACCCATGTGCAAATTTCCAAAGGTCAAGGTCTATGTAAACTAGTGGTTGATTCAGTTGAAGAGCAGCAAAGTTAAATTAATGTTTTAATTGAAAACCAGCATAGCCAAAATCAAATCTGTTGTACACAAGTTGTTGATAATTCTTGGTTTGATGACATTAAGTTTTATCTAACACACAGGTCTTCTCGTCGCTATCTCAATCCAAAAAAGAGAAGAGCATTAAGACTAAAATCTGCACCTTTTCAGTTGGTAAATGGTGTATTATTCCATAAACATTTTGATGGCGTCCTTATGCGTTGTTTGGAAAGAGATGAAGCAGATAAAGTGTTATCTAAACTGCATACAGGAGAAGGTGGTGGGCACTTTGGTGGAGACACTATTGCTCACAAAGTATTAAGAGTTGGGTACTATTGGCCCACGTTATTCAAAGATGCCCACACATTATGTCGTAAATGCATAATCTGCCAAAAGGCTTCTGGATGAGTTCAGAAGGAAGCACTTCCTTTGCAACCTATTTCGGTGGATTTTCCTTTTCAGCTGTGGGATCTTGACATTATAGGGCTGATTAACCCCACTTCCTCACAGCATCATAAATACATCATTACAACAATGGATTATTTTACCATATGGTCCGATGCTGCACCATTAAAAGTGGTAAACACTAGTCAGGTAATATCTTTCCTTAATTCAAACATCATTAATCGATTCGGTATTCTTGAATGTTTGGTCTTCGATAATGCTTCATATTTTTGGTCCCTCGATATGAGTGCTTTTGCTTCAAAAAAAGGGATAAAACTGAAATATTATGCCAGCTATTACCCCCAAGGAACGGCTTAGCAGAATCAACAAACAAAAACCTGATCAAAATCATTAAGAGGATAGTTTCTGAAAACCACAAAAATTGGCACAATGCGCTTTTTAATGCAATCTGGGTTGAAATGGTGACTCTGAAAACCATTGTTGGTAATTCCCCCTTCTTTCTCGTCTATGGAAGAGAAGCAATTCTCCCTCCTCATGTCCTACTTCCCTCGCTGCAATTATCACAGAAACTTCAAGAAGAGGATTGTCCTCCTCTTGAAAGTCACATTAACGCTCTGTTGAAACTAGAGGAAGTAAGAACATGAGCCAAAGAAATATTGGATCAGCATCAGCGTATTGTTAAAAGCTGGTTCGATTCAATTTCTACCTTGGATAGGAATTTTGAGGTGGGAGATTTTGTTCTCAAATGGGATAAACCTCATGAAGGAAAAGGGGAACATTCCAAGTTCCAGAATATGTGGTTAGGACCCTTCTTAATCGCTGAAAAATTAGTTCCCAGCTCTTTCCGCCTGTAGAATTTAGAGGGACAGCCAGACACCTTCCTGTTGAATGGCCAAGCTCTCAAAGGGTATTTTTCATGACAAGTCCCAGGTGCATCTTTTGTACATATTTTTTCTATTTTTCTTTGTTTTGTTTTATGGTTTTTGCTTATGCTTCATTTTGTTTGTTTTCATTACTTTCTGATTAAAACATGCTTGTACCACAGTTTGGTTCAAGGAGGGAAACCAAAATGTCTCATATTAAACAACAGTTGAGGACTGTCAGAGAATCAATTGTTGTAATTTCCTGAAACATAGACTAGCTAAAGAAGTTTTTTATGTTCACAATTGATTTCATGGTTTCGCTGCAATTATGAGCAGACACAACCATCGTTAAAGATTTTTACGTTGTCCCTTATTTTAAAGAAATCAACTCAAGTATGCCTTCCTGCCCATGAAGGATTAGTTTCAACAAGAAACTAATTTCAAATCATAATGAAAGTGATTAAGGAAATTTTAAAGGCTGAAAAATATCAAATGTCCCAAAGACTAAAATTTTCAGCATCACCCTGCTCTTCTGAATATCTATAAATTATATCAGATTGTGAATAATTTTCCTGAGAGTTGTGAGAAGTGTTCGTAAACCCGTAGGGATACTGAACAGGTATGTTGGCAGCGGGTAAATGCATGCATGATGCCAAGACAACTTCAATGGAGTACTGAATAGGCTTACTGGCAACGAAGCAATGTCGGGTTCAAAAAAATCATCAGGTATAAAATTTCGGTATTTGCCTCTCGTTCTGAACTGAAATTCTTGGACAGGGTAGAGGCGTTAGAGTGGGTTAATTGACATCCCTGCCGAGACTATCGATGCCTGCTAGTAGCAGTGGCCCTGTCAACAGTATCGAATCCATTGACTTGAACATCGTTGCTCTCATTATTTTTAATTTTGTCACCAGATTTCATTTTTAAGAGGAAGATATCTGAGGCTGGAATGTGTAAGGATCCTTGGAATGCCTGACATCCTTCAGCTGTCTTTGATCTATAATATTTCTAAATATTCCTAACATGAACTCGTCAGTGGTGCAGAGATAATTTCTTCTCCCATTAATTCTCCATTGTTTGCAGCTCCACATTTTATTTTTTTTACCTTTTAAATCAACAAAGAAAAATCCTTGTAGCTACCTATGCTTTGTCGCAAGTATTATTGTTTGAAGGTGAATTTTCAGCTATAAGAGGATTGTGTCAATTGCTCTTTTTCTTTGCTATAAGAGGAAGATGAAGCATTATGATCGAAATGCAAAATGTATCTAAGGTTTATGTCTCAAGAAGGGTTGATGTTCTCACAAGTCTTTTAATGAGTATTGATTGCTTTGAAGTCTATCATATATCAATAAAACTTGTGTTGCTCATTCCATTATGAGATATACCTTGAGTTTTGATAATACACCAAGAATTGATTACAACTAGACTATGTTTACATTTCATTATGATTCTTGGTAGATATTTTCTTGTCATTATGCTTTGGTTTGTAAAACATCTCTTCTCCTAAACTTAGAAAATCAACTCCGCCCTTTACACAAGGATGAAATTTGAATGCACCCGCTCGTACCTTGTACTATGTTGGAGGTGGCAGTCTGAAATCAACAGATCCATCATTTCAAGTTAAGTCTTGGGCTTCATTCTATACTCTTGGAAATTCATTACACAAAACGTATGATTTTCATATGAAACCCCTCATTCCTTCATTTAATCGTGTGAGGGTAATAGTGGGTTTTATTCCTTTGGTTTTTTTCCCTAGTTCCTTTTGTTTTATGAAACCCTTCATGCTTACAGCGATTTATGTATGCCTTCGTGACTTCTTATTTGAATCCATATGGCCCCTGTCGTCCATGTCGAACGAAATGGCTCCCAAACCTTGCTTCTGTATGACGATGCGAGTGAAGACCTTAGGAGTCAGGTTTGGCTTGAGTTTCTCAAAAAATTCCAAGGTTACAACTTTCAAGAAGCCCAGGAGTTTTTCCTCTCTTTCGATGGATGCCGAGCCAAAGTGGGTGATGTTCAAATCAAAACCATCGAGGAATTTTTGAGCCAGGAAATAGGTCTTCCCCTTAGCAGGAAAAATTGGTTTAAGAATTCCAAGTTAGAGGAGGTGTCATAGAGTTTGTTCTTTACCTCTTGGAAAATCCAGTGTTGTGACAAAGGTATGCCTATATCTCTGTTAAAGACTAGGTGGCACGGTTTATTAGCAGTTTTAAGGTAGTTCATTACATGTGAAGGTCGCTCCGGCCTCGTTTTTCTTTACCACATAAGACTGTTAATGAATTTCATCAGTTTCCAGTTGAACATGTCATTCTATTTATTGAGAAGTTTATATAAAATGGTCAAGAGGTATAAAAGGTAGTGTTTGAATTCCAGTTTATTCCACCATGGGTTGATCAGGATGTTGTTAGTCCATCATTTGAAATTACAGGGTGACGACTGGGATACTTTCCTATCTCACAATGGCTTTGTTACATCCAACCCTGCAGAGGTTCCTGTGGTTGATAAGCCTATGCTAGAAAAAAACCCTATCCCTTCCGTTGACAGACCAGTTTTCTTATCCAAAGAACCTTGTGATAGGGCCGTGCTCGATGAGCCTATGTTAGAGAAACAGGATGTTGACCCTAAGATCTTTGAATCTCCTGAGAGTGAGAAGGATGTTTTCCCTAATACCATGGAAAAGGACGTCAATAAATGCTTACACAAACTGTCAAGAAAGAATCCAGACTTAGGATTTAATAACAAAAGAGCTGGGAGATTGATCTCAAGGAGTTTGAGGAATAAAATGAAAGCTCATGTGAGCTCGATCAAAGAGATTGAGATCCATGAGAACTCTGATTCTGAGATCGAAAAGTTCTTGGAGGAGGAAGATCCAACTTACCATAAATCGATTACCAGTCAGACCTATAATTTTGTAGATAATATGCCACCATACCTGAAACATAATGAAAATTCCCAGGGATCAAACTCAGTCAAAAACCCACAGTGGATAGTGGAATCCTTCTGACGCACAGTCATATGTTTCCTCAACCAACTGTTACATATCCACAATGTGAAGAGTGTTTTATTTGGATAGAAAAGTATTACACAGAGGTCCCCTTCCTTCAAGAAAAGATCAAGACTCTTACAGCTCAAATTGACTCATTAACAAGTGAAAACCACAGAATCAAGATCAGTGCATAAAGGCAAGGAAAACGCTTGAAAAGAACTGAAAATGTCATAATAAAAAATGATGAGTGTGTCAAAGAAGTGATTAACTCTGAGGTTTTATGAGCCGAATTTAGCATTCAGTTGAAAGGTAAAGATTTGTTGTGTTTTTATTTATTTCTTTTTTATTAATATAGATTGAATTAGTTTTATTTTGTTTAAAATAAGACTAGCTACAGAATCAGCAGATTTTGTATCCAGTCTATTCTCATTCGAAATTTTGGAAAATATTTGTTAAATTAATATCTAAATTTCTTTATTTCATTTTTCCTTTCAGGATATCGTGTAGTTTGTGGTGATCTCATGAGATGGAGCATTTCTGGGGTTATTAGCCATTTCTTTGGCTCATTTTGTAAACAGAAACAAACCTTTTATAATCTTGAGAGATACAGTTTGATATTGAGTGGTTTTATCATCCTCTATTTTTGTAATTAGTAAATCATCCTGCGATTTGATCCTATATTAGAAGATAGGATGCTTAGTTTGCTTGAACTCTTTAAATACTTTAGATTTTTGTAATGAATACATCTTGGCATGGGGATGAATATGGATGATTAATTCACAAACTTGAATGGAACAACAATTTACATTTCAGCTTTAGCTTCCTGTAAATGGTGTTTTCATTTATAAGTTTGTTTGTCCTGATAAACTAATAGTTTTCTGATAGCTTTAGAATTCAAAATATGTTATGTTTTTTGGGATAATTATTATTACATATCATCCATATTTTATGCTTTAGATATTAAACAGAGTGATCATTTGTTCAGCTCAAATGACAGGATTTCTCTTTAATTTTTAGCTGAATGGTTAAATGCAACGTTGTTACAATTAGATTTATCTCAATGTAATTTCTTGCAATCATAAGATCACAACAACCGTTTGTGTCATTCATTCTGTTATTAAAAATCAACCACCAACACAATGTTTTGCATTTATTCAGAACAGTTTTAAGGTTCATTGCAGGTTTCCCTCTTGGACAAGGTGGTTGGATGTTCGCTAATCGTACAAATGTTTGGATTCATATCGATTAACTCACTAATAGGTTAGCTCATTTATGTTTTTCTATCATTTATTAATCACTGAAACTCGAATATATAGTCTGGATTTTGACTATCCACATATTTTGGTTTCATAGTCTTTTACATTAATTTAGATTTATAAAGAAAAAACCAAAAATATTTTTTATGTGCTTTCTTTATCTGCTTCTTCAAAGCAGTCATTTTTCACATTGATTTTTGTAAGTTTAGATTAAAATTTGCAGTGTTTATATCATGTACATAAAAAGGATAAGTAGATCTGCTATTTAAATATACCTACAATAGTTACGCCATACGTATGTACATATATATAGTAATTAGTAATTAGTAATTAGTTAGTTTTTTCATTTCTTTTTCTTTTTTTTTGTTGCTTTAGGACTCTTAGATTGGCTAGCAGAGCCATTAAACCCATCATAACAAGTTACACCAAACAACTTGGGCTATTTAGACAACCTCGGACCGGACTCGTTCTTCCAGTTGACGGACGATCAATTTCGCTCGTCAACAAAACTTCAAGGGTATCAATATCACACAATACCTCATCTTTGAAGGGCTTGATGACGTAGGGTAGATGGCATTGTTGGTTGACGTTGAGATCTCTTCCTTGGCAAATCCAGCCGAAGGTGTAGGGTTGTGTCTATGGTGTCATCGACAGGTCCAACTACTTGATGACATCTATTGAGATCAGGTTCTTTTGACTGCCACTATCGACAATGAAATGAAGTGGAGCCCCATTTACCCACATATGTGAGTGAAAGAGGCATTTCCCTTGCTCTGGTTATTTTGGTTCTCTTGGTTGGAATTTGGTGGTAGTGACAGTGGCGTTGGGTTCAGAATCGATAATATGCTTCCATTTTCTCATTGTAATTATCCCGCCAGTCCTTAACATGGGGGATAGCCTTGAGGAGTGAAAAAGTAATATTTTCCCTATCAAAAAAATTGTGGACCGAAAAAGACCCTTCGAGCATAGTCAATCATTTATCTACAGAATCCACATCTATAAATCCTTAAAATAATGAAATATCAAAATTTACTTGTACCTTGTAGGGGGTTGCATGGCCGCTTGATGAAGATGTGTCTCTTGTGGGAAGCCACCAAAGCATCTGTGCAAAGTTGTCCATCATTTCATTCCTTTGTGGCACAAGGAATTCCTCAAGCAACAGTTTAAAAGGATCTCCTACTCCATCATATTTCTTCTCAGCCGTCATGATTTGTTGTCAGTCTCGGCGTGGTTGATCTTGCAAAGGCTTGACTGGTTCAAGTCCCAACTTCTTGTACCCAGATTTTGTCGGGGACATGCACGAAGAAAATAAATGAATAGCAGACTGCTCTGATCCCACTGATCCGGATTTATAGCGGAACGAAATAAATGATAGACTGAATAGAATTATAACACAGAGATATGGAGAGCAACAACATATATCCAGTGAACAATAGCTTCTATTGAATAAATAAAATAGGTTGAAATTGTAAAACTGCAGAACTAAAAACAACTTGCTCAAATGGTGGTAGTTATCTCTAAGAAGAGATGTGGCTACTACGTGCATCCATATGAGAAGAATGATTACAATGAGATTCTAGGGGCCTTTTTAACATTACTCATGAATGCCAAAACTCTATACATCCAAAAACCTAACCCTAGAAGATGAAACGCCAAGTGTTATGTGGGCTTCGATGGGTAAGTTGGTACCTCAACTTCTTGGGGTCGTACCTTTTGCATACGACCTTCGTTTTAGGTGCATGATATCCCATTGGAAATGTCTTTTCTAGACTATACTTTATACTATCAAAATCTAACTTCCTCTACAGTTTGACTGTGGAAAGCCAAAAAAAACATTGTTTAGGGCCCCAAAACGGCCCTAGAAGTACAGAAAGATATACTGACATGAAAACTTCCAAAATAAGACAGGTGGATTAGGTGGGTGGCCACCAATCTCCACCTGGAAGCTGTGTAGGGCTTCAGATAGTCCCAAAAGTGTAGAGCCCGTGATTACAAATAATTACAGAAGAACGTGTTTAACTAAAATTGTCAAAAGGATCCATTTGGAATAGGTGGGTGGCCATCAATATCCATCTGGATCACTAAGTCTTCTTAATCTTCCAATTTCCCATCGGATATGTTCTCTGAGTTAGAGCCTCCATCAACTCCAAATAGTCTGAGCTTTCTTGCTAGAGTCACCATGAGGGGTTTCATATTGCAACTGATGTCAACAACTTTCAATTCCACTCACTCAAATCTATCTTTTGTTGGATCTTGAGGGTTATTATGAACAGATTTGTCTGCCATAGCTAGAGTTTATGTGACTTCTCTTTAAGTTAATTCCTATATCCTGCAACTTCCCACAAATGCCCAAAATAAAACCTACTATGATACCAATATGATCTATAAATTGTCGTGGATATTCCACTGGACCATTTCATCACAAAAGATTTGATAATAAAACTGAAATCTACACTACAAAGGTAAAATTCCTTTAGATTCTAAAATATTTAGTTATTGGTTTTTTTCCTATGCAAGAAATAGATAAAATCTGAAAAATAGAGAACAGTAAAATACAATCACACCATCCAAAAATAAACACAATATATGACCTGGGAGACCCAATATGGAAGAAAAACCAACTAGAAGGTGAGGTCTCTCTACTCTATTTTCTCTGATATAAAAATGATGCAAGTACAAAGAAAGATGCCCTCTCAATGGAGTTTCCTTTGACTTGTGGCATGTATGGATGCTACAGAATATCTCCTACTCTATTATTCTCATAGAATACCACTCTCATATGTTCTACTCAGCTATGCAACAAGATACAATACAAAATAATTGAACCCCTTCTCCTCCTAGTGGCTTGGTATTTAACATAGCCTGATAGCCATCTAAGGGTAGGGTTTTGACTTCCTCAACATTCAATTGTGATAAATTTTTGGACCTTCTAGAATGTTATTAGAAAATACACTATGTGTCTAGCCCCACATGTCTAAGTAATTTATGTTGACGTGGCATTCACTCGCACAATGGTAATCAATACGGTAGATCAACTTGTGGGAGGCATAACTTTCTCTTTTGAAATTTGATTGACTAACAATTTGCACCATTGGAAAGGTATCAGTGTGTAGAATATATAATTTTCCACCATAGTAGGTTTTGGACCAAAAACAAGTCGTTTGATGCCTCAAAACTGGCTATGGAATATTTCAGAGGGTTTTTTGGACCCAAATTTCCAATTCTGAAATGGCCCTACAAGTTGATTCCTCCATTTTTTCCACCTAGAAAGTACTAAGATAGATGAAAAATAATATAATGATATAATGTGTATTAACTCTTCTCATCAAATACAACATCTCTCCTACAAACAATCTTTTTTTTTACTAGATCAAATAGTTTGTAGGCCTTCAACTCTTCATAGTAACCCATCTTAATACAAGCATAACTCTTTGCATCTAGCTTATTTCCCTTATCATTTGGAATACGATCCCCCATTATGAATCCAAATGTTTTGAGGTGTAAGACTAAGGGTTTCTCCCACTCCAGTTTTGAATAAGAGTATTGTCCCATATATATTTAGTAGGAATCATATTCATCAAATAGTTCAAGCAATGGACATATTTTGTCCAAAATCTAGTCAACAAACCTATGGCCTGAAGAAAACACCTTGCCATTTCAACCAAGGTTCATTTATTCCTTTCAACAATGTCATTTTACTAAGGTGTGTAATGTATATATCTCTACCAAGAGATACCATTCTATGACAAGTATATTTCAAAATAATTGCTCACACATTCTCCTCCATTATTTGATCTTAAGAATGGCATAGGTAGAATGCATTGGTTTTTATCAAATTCCCTAAATTCCTTGAATTTTGCAAATACATTATCCTTTTTCTTCAATAAATATACCCAAGTATACCTATAAAAGTCATCAATGAAATTCAAAACATAACTTTCACCTACTAGTGATGGTTTGATTAAGGAACACATGTCACTATGGACAAGCTCTAGCTAAGTCTTTTCTCTCCAAGATTTCTCTATTTCAAATGTATCTTGGTGATTCTTTCCAAGAACACACCCTTCACCTACACCATAAGAGAGAGCAACCCTAGGTATTCCAACAAAATTTCCATGTTTCACCATCAACTTCATACTTTGGAAATTTGAATGTTCAAATATTTCATGCCAAATTGTTATGGTCCAAATACTAAAAATAGCATAAAAATAGGAAGAATAAGTAACTCCACATCTTGATAATGATAGATAGTGAATGTGTAATAAGCGAATTTGAAGGGGCAGCCTCCTTTTACAATATATCAAATGCACAAGTTCAGATAATTTCTATAACTAGATCTCCATGGTATATGTAGGAGATGAATGGGGTATAATTATAATTAAAGGGCCTAGCCTAGGTCTGCATTAATGCTTGATTAATTGTGGATTATTTTATATGAAGAATTCATCTTTCCATGTCATACCTTCGATTTGCAGGTTCTTCCACTTGATGAGGCACTCAGTAATTGCTCAATTTTATAGTTTCTTGATTCATGTTTGGGCCATTGTTTTAGGTTATAGTATGGATTTACTCTCTTCATAAAGCTTTGGATAAATACTCTGAACTATGATCTTATCACTTATTACCTTCTTTAAGAAAGAAACATGGGAGACCAAATGTACAAATGAACATGGAGAGAACTCCAATTTGTAAGCCATATTCCCAATCCTCTACAATACCTTATAGATACCATAGTACTTAGGTGATAATTTATTATCCTTCTATTATTTATTGAGTGACATATATTTGTATGGTTGCATCCTCATAAATATGCAATCCTAGACTTCAAATTTCCTTTCACTGTTATGTTCATCTACTTGTTGTTTCATCCTATTTTGTGTCATATCCAAATTGTTCTTCAATAGTTTTAAAACCTCTTGTTGGTGCTCTACATGATATTACACTACTTGAACCTTAGCTTTCCCTCTCAAAGGAAGCACGATGGATAGGGTATGATACCCATAGTTTCATAAATGAGTAAATTTTGTATGAAGCATGGAAGCAAGTGTTGTGCCAACATTTTGCTAAGGGTAACCACTTGACCCATTATGTCTATTTATCAAATGCAAAGAAATAGAAATATCCTTATAAATATTTATTGGCAATCTCAGTTTGTCTGTCAAATTGAGGATGGTAAGAGGAGATATGATCCAGGTGGATATCAGTGGCCACCCACCTATTCCAACTGGCTCATCTTGGTAGTTTCTCAGTTTGGTAGTTTTTTTCCTAATTTTCGAGTCTTGAACTTCTGGGGTCATTTCAGGCCTTAAACAACGTTTTAAGGGATATCCATAATCAAACCAAAGACAAATCCAAACTTTTATGGTATAATGTGTATTCCTCGAATAGACGTTTCCAATGGGCTATCGTACTCCTAAAACGAAGATTGTATGCAAAAGTTATGACCCCGGGAAGTTGATGTACCAACTTACCCCAACAGGGCCCACATGACTTTTGGCGCTTCATCTCCTAGGGTTAGGTTTTTGGATTTATATGGTTTGAGAGCCTCATTGTATTCATCTTCTTGTGAATGAGTGTATCCATCACATCTTTTCTTAGAGATAAGTTGCCACCATTCTAGCAAGCTTGTTTCATTCTGGATTTTACAGTTTCATCATATTTCTTATATAATAGAAGTCAAGTTGTATTGTAACTCTATAATTCTTCACTGTGTCTTTGTGTTAATATTATAAATATTTTTTTTCATTTCATTATTCTCATAAATCTGGATCAAGCTATGAGACAATTGAATACCCAAACAAGAAAATAATTGAGTCCAAAAATTTTCCATGAAAATCGGATCTCTATCACTTAAAATAAAATTGGGGTTTCCTTGATCTATTTCCATGAATGTTGAAACTATTGTACTTTCTTTGAAAGGATGAGAAAGAGAGAAAAAAATGGGCACACTTTCGAAGTGAAGCCACCACCACTATGATGGCATTCTTTCCTTCAAAATTTGGTAGACCTATGATCAAATGCATTGAGACATGTTCCCAATGTTGACTTGGTATGGCTAATTATTCTAGAAGATGTGGGGCCTTGATTGTCTCTCCTTTATTCAATTGGAAAGCCAAACATTTTTCCATAAAATTTCGAACATCATTTTTAAGACCTTCCCTATTAAGGTCCCTAGGGCCCTATGTTAAGGCCCTAAAGATCATTTATTATGAATTTATTATTTAGGATTAGGTCACCTTATTGGAGGTCACATCATGCTCACTTTATCTTCTATTTAGAATCATGTGTATAAGCATATCATCTTGTCTTCTGGATTGTATATATTATTAAAGGATGTTTCCCCCCTCGAATTCGATTGTATTAATTGAATCTTTATCATTTTCAAGGCGCTTGGTTCATAACATTTGATATCAAAATCATCAATCCTGGGTTTTTCCTCTTCAAGCAAGTCATATTGTATTCTCTATAACTTTTTTTTCTGAGACACTCCAGACAGAAAAATTTGGAGGTTACTCAGAAGACATATCACAACATGCCTGGTAAAAAATATAAGTTCTATTTGATTACAATTTCAAAGATACGGCCTATGAAATATAGGGTTTTTGACTCATCTCGAAATCATTTTTAAACAAGTCATATTGGAATTTTCACTATAAGTTTTTTTTTGGAAGGTTTCATATAGTGAAATTTTTTGGAGACTGAAGAGAAATGTCATAGTATAGGTGGTTAAAATTTTGATTTCTAGTTCGCTATACTTTCGAATATATATTCCATGGAAGACAAGGTTTGTGACTAATCTTGAAATCAATTATATTGGTATTTTCACTGTAATATTTTTCAGTGAAGCTTTAGACACTAAAATTTTCATAATCCTGAGTTGACATAGTGAAGTACATGTGGAAAAATTTTGGTAATCTCTCTTCTTAATTAGTTAATATGAGAAATTTTTTTGGTAATTGTGATTGGGATCTCTTTCTTGTCTTCTAAGGAGCTACCCCTCTTACTTCACATTGGGCTAACCCTTGATTGTTTCTAATAATCTCCTCCATTTTTTCACTTTCATTTAATTTTCAACAGTCTTCCCTTTAAATTTCCAGTGGAATTAATGTAGATCACTTAAGGGTATATCACTATATTTTAAGGTATTTGCTTCAATATTATTAAGTATTTGAGCTATAGAGGAGCACAACCCTTCAAAAATTGAATGAGAAATTTCTATATCTCTTAGAGTGTGTTGTGAGTTTGCATGTCTCTTCATGGGAAATACACTAATTCATGAAGAAGAGGTATACTAAAATTCTCTTCAACACTTCTTAGGGAAATAATATTTGATCACATTCTAGTTCATGATTTTCCTAAACCAAAATTAGGGGAGCATCCCCTACATGACCAATTATTCTAAATAGTTGTTGGTTTACATATTATGTTTGAACACTACATGAAACTAGGAACGTAACTACATCAACCATCACTACATGGGACATATTCTCATGAATTAATTCAAACTTTGGCACACATATGATGCATAAACTATATAACAAAAAAAAAAAAAAAAAAACTATGTCAATAGACTACTAGGTGGCATTGGTGGAACTAGAACCCATTTCCTAGTTGTGGTGCTTTATTCCATGCCAACATGTGTTTGGATCCATTCTATCCTTTAGGTTTTCACATTCCTCTAGAAAAATATATAAATTGATGTGGAGTTTGTACTCCAGGGGTTCAACACTACAACACCACTGATGAATGCCTATGTGAGATATGGTGCCTACGAAATTGATGTTCTCTTAGTGGGTAGTAACAATCTCCAACATTTTGGTGAGGAAGCTTAGTACTACATTATGGAACTCCATATTACCCTTCATGAGGTTATACCCATAGCCCTTAAATATTTCTCAACCTCCATGTTGAATTCAACCACAAGGAAAAATATTAGCATGCACCATTTGAGAGGGCTTGTAGGGTCAACACCTACCAGAACCTCCTTGTTGTCTTCTTATCTGGTGTGTTTTTGGTATTTAATCCATTATGAAAATGTGTCTAGGATCACCACTCAAAGATATTTATGCTTTAGGTGCCACATAATTAAAATACTCCATCCTTGAGGTTGAGGGAGGCCCTTCTACTTTTATTGGAGGGACCAATAAGAGATGATTTAGGATTGGAAACAACCATGGGTTGTAGAAGGGTGAGTATTGATAGGGATAATGCAAGTCTAGAAAGTAAATATGAGGCACACAAAGGAAATTTAGGCACATATAGAATGAGAAAATTTGGTATGGGAGCAAGGGTGAGGTAAGGGGATTTGAGGAGGGAAAACGATTTTTTAGCATGTGAGAATATTTTTAGGAGGTGGGAATGAGATGCTCATTAATTCACTTTATTATAAAGGAAATCGCACATTAACTATGATGAGAGGGGAGACAATTGCAATATAACTTGACATAGAGGAAACTATTATCATGATTATATAATATTTGTTTTGATTAATTACAATAAGCTCCTCATTAATTAGGTTCATGGTGTTGCTTAATGAAATAATTAATGTAACATACATTACCCCTTAAGTACCTTCTAAGCGATGGGGTGTCAAAAAAAAAATATGTTTCCATCTATTTATCTCCTCAATTAGACTTCATAAATTGGTTCTACTCATCTAGAGCTTTCTAATTACTTTAATTATGCATAAATCTAAGTTCAGGTTCAAAAGTTACATCACCCCAAAGTTTTCGGCCCTTTTTACCCTCACTTCCACCTTAGTATCATGTGGCAGCCTCGTACACATTCCATCCCTATGTGTCGTGGGTGTGGAAACTACCACTTACTTCCTTGGACCCATCCTCTATCGACCTCCAACTATGTTTTTCACTGCTATCAGAACCCCCTTTCATCGGAGTTCTTCCATTCTAAGCCACTCCACAACTCTGAAAACATGCCTTGATAGATCGAATGGTCCTAGTGATCCAATAGCCTACAGCTAGGATTTCGTTAGAGTCTTAAATTTGTGTGTGAGTTATCAACCTATTCAACCTCTTTGTATTCGAGCAGGTGGAGCCTACGACATTTCGCCGATTGTCGTGCATCGTGGGCACCCTTTGATCAGTTCCCCTAATCCACCCTCAAAGTACTCCATCCTTCGGCATCATAACCCATTCCAACTAGCCCCTCCCTCCAAGGGACAGTTAGGTCTCAGTGAGGAAAGTCGCAGACGTTCATGTGTTGCACTAGGAAAACCCGTGAATATGCTCTTAGGGCATGTTTTTTAAATGATTTTTGATAGGTCTTTTGAGGAAAAGTATAGAAAGCATTGGGAAAGGGTTGGGCCATGGAAAAAATGCATATGTATGGAATTTTGTTTTATAACATTAACAAGACTCCCTGGTGGTCTAGGGTCGATTAACTCCCATGACTTATATCAATAGTGGAGGTTTATCCTCCTGAGATTCGACAGTTAAAATATGGCAACATTACCCCAAGGGTAATTTCCCTATCCATGTCACCACATGTGTGCCATTCATTGAGTGACATGTTTCCATCGGATGTTTGATACCGAACCCTCCAACTTCTCCATGCATTCAAACTCTCTGGTAGCCCAGAGTCTGATTGACCCTCCTTGACTAATATCAACGATGGATATCTATTCCCTCTTAGATCCAATGGTCAAGATCCAACGATGTTACCCCAAGGGTATCCATCCTCCGTCGGACCCACATCTAACTCATCAATGAAATCCCTTACTACCACATGGCATGACATGTGGAAATCATACTGCTCAACACATGGCACTCATTTTCCCCACAGATCCTTATCTAATTCATCCAAATCCACATGATATGTGTCACCACCATGAAGTGACATGTAACCTTCCTTCGTCATGAAACATGGAGCACTTTCTACGTGCCACATCACCACTGGGCACTGGATGTCGGACCCTACCTGTGGTGTTAACTTAGAAATCTCTCGATGATGGGGATTATGAGGGGATTAGTTAATACTAATCCTATAATTACAATATCGTAATCAAGTTCATCACAAGGTTACAATCTCGCGATATCTACGATTGGGATTTGATCTAGGTTTCCACAGATCTATGGTGGATATACTCTCACCCACTGGATATCGTCCTATCGGGCTTCCAAAAGTATTTGAACTTAGAACTATTCTAGGGTTTGGTGCTCCGATACCTTGGGATGCTATACTCCCTCCTAAACTTCTACAAAGATATATAGCCAAGATTGCCTCTCAACGAGACTTCGATAAATGGTTAGGATTTCTCCTCGAAGCCTTTCCTTCAGAGTGGTCTCTACTCCAAGATCTTGGGCCACTTCAACCAGCTAAATATGAAAATGCCTCAATAATCGACGGTCACGATTAACTAGATCCACCCTCCAGTGGATCCAACAGTCAATAAAAGATCCCAATCCTTGACAACTCCTCGTACCTTAGGACCCCGATCAAGAGCTAGAATCTCCCAATCTTCCTTCAATGAATCCAACGGTCCATAATAAACATAATTCTTAACAAGCCCCGGAGTGAAAACTACTCTGATCAATAGCCAAGATTAATTCACAGGGCTAAGATCAATGGTTACAATTTGTTTTAGGAAAGACTCAAGTTTTTTCCAGGTTAAACAGTCTAATCTTACACTTAGTTGATCAAGGTTTGTTCCAAGAGTTTTTAGAGGTTTATTGGGCCTTCCTAAGTCTGTAAAAACCTTCCTAACCAGCTAAGGTTCACATTCATCACTGTCCACAAATGAGATATCTCCACATTCGCATTATCCACCCTAAACAGGGATTTTTTAGCCTTATCTGGTAACAATCACGCTAATTACATCTAAGATATCAGTGGATTATATGAAAAATACTCTGCATATGTGTATGGTGATATCAAACATCAATAGTAAGTAAATATATATATATATACCAGTAAGGGTTGTACAATTCATTCAATAAATTACACAGACTCTACTTACACAGTCCTAGCCATTTTCAAACAACAAAAATACAGAAGTATGATTCCCAAAATCCATTACTCAGGACTAAAAGTATAATTACCAGCTCCTATGAAAATCTAGGATCAAATGCTCCAGGACAATTTAAACAATAGAAAACCAGGACATAGAACATATAATTATAGTCCCTGTACAAGCTTAACAAAGCATAATTAATATAATAGTATAGTAAATATTCATTCATAGGGATATAGAGTTATTCATACAATAATTTAGACAATACATGTTGAAACACTTATCTAATATAAATAGCCACCGACTGCATGCAAACCTTCGACTTTACTCCCATCCATAGACTTTGCTTCCTAAAAACTGAGAGCAGGTCACCCCCGAGCTGGGCTTCAACTCCACTTGGGAAAAATGGATTCCTATCGCAGACTAAGTCTACTAACAAAAATAATACCCATATTTAAGTGCCAACTCTAGCCAACTATAGTCTCTGATTTCCCCACATGCTTGCCCCATCGACTGCCCCACTTCCCTTCCAGGCTTCAGCAACAAGTCGGATAGGAAATCTTTCAGCCAAGTAGATGCAATTGTCACCTTGAGAAATCAATTCCCAATAGTTCCCTCACCTGGAGAGAATGATTACAGACCTAACATTTTTCCTTTTCGACAACACTTCTCCCACCTGGAGAGAAGTCTTGTGGGCCTGAAAACCCACCTCTTCAATTTCCCATGGGCCTGACAACCTGCCTCTTCAGTTCAACCTGCAAAAGAACACTCCTTACAGGAAGCTTCTATCTCTTCACTACAATGATGGATAGCAGTAGTCAGTGATCCTCCTCTTCCTCCCCATGGGAATGGTAGATATCCCCCCTATGCATTCTTCAACAAAATGGAAATCTAGTAGTAGCACTTGCATCGAGAGGATTATGGTACCAAACCTGGAGAGCCTAACAATCTGCTATAATGGATGGATGATCCCCAAAATGAACTAATTTTTCCCATTATATGTGCATGTTAATAAAATGACACTTGTCACTCCATACAACCCCATTTTTAACCCACTTGGTAATGCATTCCCTCCTCTTGGAAACTTAGGATATCATAATGTATATGTATCCATAAATTAGGATTTTTAGAAAATATTATTAAAATATTCTCTTTGCTTAAGCCCCCTTAGGATTATCCCTTAACCTAAGACTCTTAGTTTCTTTTCCCACACTAGTGGAGTTTATCCCCCTTACTTGTTTGTCACGATGGTCTGCAGCAGTGGAATAATTTTATTAGTATTCCAGTGATTACATAATACACAGGATAGGCCCACAAGCCTTTTTGCATCCGGCTCACCAGCCTAATAACTATGCAAGCACTCTGGCCTCAAAGTACACATACAAAGGCACAACATGAATTTTCATACAATATGAATTTTCGTACAATATTTGCTCGGTTGTTGCTACAACATGCATTAATCTTCATTATGGCTTCCAGCAGTGCCATATTTGGAACTACTTCCTTGCATTAATTATGTCTTGCATTCAGCCAAAAACATGGGCAATATATCATGAATAACATACTTTTATTACATTATTTAATAAAACTCTCAAAGTAATTTTAGAATTGTCCACATCCAAAAATTCATTCATCGCCAACTTTACTTGAGTTTATCATTCTCTGCATATATGTTATTAGCAATCAAACTTTTCCTTATCATAATTATTTTATCTCTCTATTCCTTGAATAGAAAAATTCCATGTAGTCCATCCTTACATGAATACTTCAATCTACAACTCTCTTGTTGTGCTACTTAATAGTTTAGGACTGTTAATAATCTCAAGACTTAGTCATGGCATCAACATCTTGGCTCCTACTATAATCATTTATACAAAAATATTGTATACATGCATTATATAATGCATTCCATGAGATCCTCAAGCATACGCACTCTATGTGAAAAATACCAGATGAATAATAATATGTGGAACATAAATATTTAGCAAGAAATAATGGAACAACAAGATTATAGATACATCAATACCAGAATAACACCAGAAAGAGCACCTTTATTAAAGATAGCAATGTTCACTTGCCTCTTTGAGGGGGAAACCTCCAGTAGAGCAGAGATCTATTACAATAATATCCAAGACAAAATATCCAATACCTCATACTCTTATTTATACTAATTCTACCTTCTAAGGAAACTTCTAGAGGAAGATCTTTCTAGAAGTGGAAGCTTCTATTAGGTCTTCTTACATTGACTTATTCTCTTTTATTTATTAGTCCTTATTAACTAATGTCAGACTTTATTACATAGAAAAAATATCCTACTAACTAATGACCCATGAAGAGGGGTTAATATTGGATCCTAACATGTCCTTGTGTTATCGGATAAATTGGTAAGTGCGGACACAAACATATCCCCCTAGTTTCACCCCGAAACTAGAACAAAACAAGACAGAATATAAAACTTTCCCTATGTTTTAATTATCAAGCATACTAACTAACAAGAGATAAATGGCATACCTTTTAAACGTTGTTTGTCATTGCTAGTGTCATCCTCTCTCCATTCCAAGGCTTATGGGATGTTTAACCTATAAAAAATACACAATCTAACGAAGTGAAAGAAACAACGTATACTCAACAAAACCTATGTATGTGATCAAGGAGTCATACAATAAAATAAAGACAATTTTATGGGAAAGAAATATATTGTTGTCTTAAAAATATGAAAAGGAGAATACAATTGAGGCCTTGATGTTGTAAGGTCCCTTCCAATAGTCCCTTGCTTCCCATAGACTTTTGATCCATAGATTATGTGATTTTATATCTGATAGCTACTCACAATTACTATTCAATCAAGCTATAGCCAAATTTTCCAAGCTAAATTTTCCCATGAGAACTCTTCTCCTTTTATAAGATGAAAAGGATAGGGTGAGGAGGCTAGGATGATCCTATGATATCAGGGATGTGACTCATATCCAAACCGATCGAAGGCCACCTCACCCTCGAAGCTTCTATTCTAGAACTTTTGAGAAATTCCTCTTTTTCCTTCGTACGAAAAATCGTCGCACCCTTAATACTGAGAAAATTGCGACGACGACATGGGCCATTGTGGTGCAACCTGTGACATTCCTAGATCATTGCACCCTTAACACTAAGCAAGTTGCGACGATCCCTTTTCTAAGGTTTTTGACAAAAGAAAAGTATAATTTCATCTCTCTGGAAAAAGTGTCTTCAATCTTCCTCGGGGATTCAAGCCATTGATCCTTCTCAAGACAAAGGATAGTTTTACATCATTAATGGTCATAGGGGTGACGAAAATAATGTGTAACAGTGAGCCCCACAAAGTATGAAGTTAGAACATAGTGATAGCTGAAATACTTTGTCAAGTGTGTGTAGGAAACAAGGAACACATCGGTCGAAAACCTGCCAACAAACAAGGAAATACAATACAATAATATCTTCATCATTGAGGTAGACATTCCCATACTCAAAATACAAATGACTCAAATCATAAATGCTGACATGCAAAGATCCATGTCAAGTAATATAGGTCATGGCCACCAAACATACACTGTGGATCCATGCCACTGTGACTCAAATATGAACATAGACACCAAAAATACACTATGGATATATGTGTTAAAGAATCAAATTTGAACATAGCCACAAGACATACATAGTGGATATATGCAACAATGCAATCTAAATATACTCCAACGCAACTTGAATCTATCAAAAAAGATCCAGGGTCTTCATCTCCACTATATAGTACGAATCTAACCATGCGAATACATGTGTTGAAGTTGAACATGGTAGAAACCACTTGATTACTGGTCATTAGTGAATACTATTAAAAAGTGTGAGATAAATCACCATTAATGTCAATGACTCTCAAGGTACACTAGTACAATCCAACGGGTGTGAATTTGTGAGTTGAAGTCGAACACTCGGTGGAATCTCCCAATCAGGGGTCAATAATGAAAACCCGTTGTCGAAGCGAGGAAACCTGCCATTGAGGCATGCAAGTTCCAAGGTACCTATTATTTTCTAAGTCTAATTCCTGGATAATGAGTTGATGTAGACAAGGAAAGACTTGTCATAGGAGGGCTTTAATGTATCCCCCACCAATGACACGAAATGGGTAAAAATATTTGAAGTAGAACAGAGTAACATGTGATTCAAGACTGACTCAGGGATGGTTGACACAATACAAGGATTAAGGACTACAAAAATGGTTGACACAATAGAAGGCTTTATGGGTTGAACTTCTCTTTGAACATATTGATGACACGACAACTATCTTGGAAACACTGGCTCAACAACAGGGATCACATACCGATTTATAATCTTATAAAGGAGTATGATCAAGAGACAAGTGGATTTTCCAACCTAGACACAAAGTGAGTGAAAGGGTTTCATGTTCAAAAGCGACTCTTCCATAGAATATAGGTTTGGATACATTTCTTTCCCAATTTTCCCCCACCATTTATGGCGAGTACCTCTTTATTTTTACACAAGCTTGAGGAGGATAACATATGCTTGAACTGTAAACTCATCCTTCATATGAGTCCCTCGAAGTATGTTTAAATAACCCTAGGAAGGAGTGGTTCGGTCCCATATGGGCCTTTCGATGTTTGTTTTACGAGTCCAAGGAATGAAAACTCAGGGGTTTTTCATATTTAGAGAGTCTGAAAAAACACTTAAAGGAAACTCCAAAATTTTATTTTTCATAAAGTAGTCTGATGGGACCGAAAAAGAGATAATATACCGCTCAACAGATGTTTTCTTCAAATACTTTAACGAGCATAAAAAGAACAAGATCTCTCGGCCATATTTTCATGTTTAGAGACTCTGAAAAGAGCTTAAAGAGGACTCTAGGGGGTTCCTTTTTCATATAACCTTTACAAGTCCGAAAAAGTGATAAAATTATACTCAGTTACATTCTCATTGATTTACGAGCACAAGAAATAACAAAGACTAATCTCGGGATTGTTTTCATTTTTACGCAAGCTTAAAACAAAACAAAACTATGCTTGGGATAGATTTTATTTTTACACAAGCTTAAAACTAGCCAAAACTATGCTTGGACCTAGTTTCATTTTTACACAAGATTTAACCAGAGGAAACCATGCTTGAGGTAGGTGGTTTCATTTTTATACAAGCTTGAACTAGAAAAAACTATGCTTGAGGCTTCCCAATGCATAATCTAGGGATGGTTGGTACTTAGCTCCCAACTTAAGAAGATAGTGGTTCAACTTCAACATGAATTCTAGAAGCTGTAATCATTGCTCCTCAAGATTCATTTCATCCAACAACACAGGTGGATGAAATGAAGCTTCAAATACTATACGTAACGAAATACTTGACTCAATTGAAAAAGGGAAAAAACTATTTCATTTTTTAACGAGCTTGACACAGAGAAGAAAACCTATGCTCAAAAATCTAGGTTCAATCCCCAGACCTTTGTTTCATTTTTTAACAAGCTTGACACAGAAACAGGAACTATGCTCATAACTTTTGTTTCATTTTTTTAACGAGGTTGCAACAAAGACGCAAAACTATCCTTCTAAGATGGTTTCATTTTTTAATGATCTTGAAATCAGAAAACCATGTTCAAGGATCTCTTCTTAATCATGGCTTCCAAGAGGACAATGCTCCGAAAGGACACCATGTCAAGGGACAAAACTCAGTCATGACTTCCAAGAGATCTTCACTTGATGGAAGAAACACACTCTGGAAGGAACATGTGTTGAGGGTTACGATAGGGGTAAAGGGGTTAGGCTCCATTATCCCTACCAAAGAGATAACCATGTCAACTACCGAATCTAAGTCAGAAGAGACTGAACTTACAGGGAGAGAATCATCTGCATCAATAGTTGAAGGCATGGGAGACAACACCACATAATTGACCTGTGGCAAGGGTGATACCGATTGCATATATGAATCGTTCAAGGAATTTATTGAGTTTACGGTCAAGTTAGGACCAACAAACGAAAGTTGATCAATAGTCACCACTCTTCCATCATGAGGGAAAGATATCACACGAAAAAGAGTGGACATGATAGATTTCATGGCATAGAAATAATCTCGTCCATGGAGTAAATCGAAATCCAAGGGGTCTTGGACTATCATGATGTCAATAAAAATAGTTTTCCGTCCCAAAGTCACAGGAAACTGAGGAAGGGTCCCTAAAAGTTGATTGGTTCTTCTGTTGAAATCCAACAGATTTTGTGTAATTGGTACAAGCTAAGGATAACCCAAATCTTTCCAAGAAATAGAGGAAAAAATACTAACAGATGAACCTTTGTCTATTAGCGTCTGAGGAACATCCCAACCACAAACCTGTACTACAATCTTGAAAGGATTGTGAGAGGGAAGACTAGGTTTAGTTAGCGCACCCCAATCAAAAAGGATGGCCTTATTACTTTGAGGGGGTTCTACGGGAGAAGGAGGAATTCCCCCCAACACGGTAGTGTCTATATCAACAAGAAAAACATGGGTAGTATTGGGTTTACTCTCTAGCGGGAGAGTAGGATCGACTCATGACAAGATCAGATCAACCACTTGAGTTTCATTCTCCAAGGGGAGAATGGGGTCGACGGCTGGAAATGGATTAACCACTTCGGTTTCACTCTCTAACGGGAGAGTGGGATCGGCCAAGGATGGGATCAAATCGACCACTTTGTCAATTGGTTCAACTAAGGACGTGACCTAATTGACTACATGATCAACCAGACTGCTAAGGACGTGACCTAATTGACTACATGATCAACCGGGGACCAATCGACAAAGGAACTAGTATGATCATGTCATCAACTACAGTAAGGTTGCGGTAATTAGTCGGAAGTTGAGGTTGCAAAACAGTAATGTCTTCCAGTAATTTCAAGGTTTCCCCATCCATACAAGGGGAAAAGGTGAGTTTGATGACCTCCCAAACTGCAAGGAAACTTGACTCTACTTGTCTTCTTCAGAACGGTATCTTGACTAGTTGACAAGAGGTTGAGAGTAAGGTTGCGGTAATTAGTCGGAAGTTGAGGTTCCGAAACAGTCGTGTCTTATATTAATTTCAAGGCTTCATCCATATAAGGAAAAGGTGATTTTGATGACTCTCCACATAAACCGCAAGGAAACCCTGACTCTACTTTTCTTCTTCCCAACTTGACCTTGGACTAGTTGACCTGGAAGGGAAGGTCATCAACATGTTTTTCAGAGGCTAACGACATCGGATGGCGAGGGTGTGTAGACCATACTTCTATAACCTTGGATAGACCAGGGCAATCCTTAAGAATATGGCTACCCTTACAAAGCCTGCAAGGGTACTTGGGCTTACGGGTTTTTTGGGTGATCTTGGCAGCATCAACTCTCCCAGAACGATTATCAGTAACTAGTTGTTCTCCAACATGTCTATCAGTGGTTGGAAGTTTGGACCCTTGCTTATTTTTCTTCTTCTTAATCTTCCTTTTATTCCTCTTCTTATCCATTAGGTTACTAGCTTCATATATTTTACTCGGTGAATAAGATGAAATGGAAGAAGACCTTGAAAGTGAAGAAGGTGAAGAAGATCTTACTGGTGAAGAAGGTGAAGGATCAACGTGAGGTTGATGTTCTTGGGGGGAAGTTCTTACAACCGAATCACTCATTGCATTCGGGAGTACTTGAGTGGAAAACAACCATACCGATAATCCAATTGTGAGACCTAGAAGGCTCAAAGTAGCGATGTGAGGAGGAACAACGTATACTCAACAAAACCTATGTATGTGATCAAGGAGTCATACAATAAAATAAAGACAATTTTATGGGAAAGAAATATATTGTTGTATTAAAAAAATGAAAAGGAGAATAAAACTGAGGCCTTGATGTTGTAAGGTCCCTTCCAACATTCCCTTGCTAGCCACACACTTCTGATCCACAGATTTGGTGACTGTATATCTGATAGCTACTCACAATTACTATTCAATCAAGTTATAGCCAACTTTTCCAAGCTAACTTTTCCCATGAGAACTCTTATCCTTTTATAAGCTAAAAAGGATAGGGTGAGGAGGTTAGGATGATCCCATGAGATCAGGGATGTGACTCAGATCCAAACTGATTGGAGGCCACCTCACGCTTGAATCTTCTATTCTAGAACTTTCGAGAAATTCCTCTTTTTCCTTCGTACAAAAATCACCACACCCTTAACAGTGAGAAAACTGTGACGATGTCGTGGGCCACTGTGGTGTAGCCTGCAAAGATCCTAGATCGTCGCACCCTTAACACTAATCAAGGTGCGACGATCCCTTTTCTAAGGTTTTTGACAAAGGAAAAGTATAATTTCATCTCTCTGGAAAAAGTGTCTTCAATCTTCCCTAGGGATTCAGGCCATTGATCCTTCTCAAGACAAAGGATAGGCTTACATCATTAACGGTCATAGGGGTGACAAAAATAATGTGTAACACCTTGTTAGAATGTTGTGCTCATTTAACCATAAGAAATGCTACACTATTTCTACCCAACCATAGGCACAAAGCCACCCCTGAGCACTTTAAACTTTGGCAGAAAGAATGATTCTAGGAAGTTGTTGGAATCCAATTCATTATTTTACTATCTTATAAGCTGCCTACACCAGCGTTTTGCAAACCTTAATTTTCGTCGCAATTCTCAAATAAAACGACACTTTTATTTTTTGCGTTATTTACACACTTACCTTTCTTCTTGTTTTCACGACTGCAAGCGTGAAAACTTGGTTTACGAAATCACATTGATATCATTACTGGATTTTTATGATCGCTCTTGTTTATATGCTCATCATGTTTTCGAATTTTTTTATCGTTACACAATTGACAAGATTGCAAGATCATTATTCTTTTGACATTCTTATTTGAGACTTCATTTACGATACTGTGGTGATATTCTTTTGATCAAGTTTGTGATACATTGGTGATTGGATTTATATGTTCTTTGATTGATTCACTTGGCACATTGATTTCATAAAAATACGTTTGTGTTGTGGAAAAACCCTTGGTATAAAATGTTACATACAACACATGTTTCATATAACCAACCCCTTGGTGCAATTTTGATTTATTGCTTTGGTTTTAAAAACTATGGTATAACTATTGTTTGCACGAATGATTAATCCACTTACCAAAGGTTTCGATTGATTGATTGAAGTGGCATGGTTGTAACACATATGCGTTGTGATTTGAATAGTTTTAAGCACCGACGGTTGTACCATGGTAATGACTATTCTGCATGGAAGAAATAGCTCCACCACCTTCGCACGATATGTCATTAATGTTTACCCTTATCCATGTTTCATCCTTGCTAGTTTCGGGTAAGCCCTGTGAGCATTTTGCTCCTGCGTATGCCGCGTTCAAACCCTGGCTCATTCAAAATGCTCACTATGTGCTCCTGTCTATGGCACCGGTGGTTCGAATTGAGCCGAATGGTAGTCAATCCCTGCTACTATTCGATAACGCCCGGAAAGATTTAGAGGATAGTGGTTGGCTCACGCTTATACAGAGGTTCGAGGGTTTTAATTTGTTTGTTGCACAGCAATTCTCCCTTACCTTTGCTAGGTGTAGGGCCAAAGTAGGTGAAATTCAGCTTGAAATCAATGAAGAGTTCATTAGCTCTGCCACAGGGTTAGCGGCCACGGGCCAGCGATGGTTTAAAAACTCTAAATTCGACGAGGTACCATGGTCTTTACTGTTCGTATCACGAAAAGTCACATCCTGTGACAAAGGTATGCCTATTTCCATGCTTAAACCTAGGTGGCATGACCTTTTGATAATGGTTAAACAATTTGTGACCTACGAGGGTCGGTATGGACTAGTTTTTCTTTATCACCTTCGATTGTTAATGAATTTCATGGGTTATCCATTGAACATGCCATTTTACTACTTGCGTAGTTTGTACAAGATGTCAAAGAGGTTTAAACGAGAAAAGGCCGATAGTAGCTTGTTCCACCACGGCCTGGTCAGACTCATCGTCGTTCATCATTTGAACCTTCACGACGATAATTGGAAAGCTTTTCTCTCTCGAAATGGCTTTGCTGATTCAGAGTCCGTCCAAATCAACAAGCCTGTGGTCAGGGAGACTAAGGTCGGGCCACCCGTGCCTTTCCATGCCCTTCTACCCTCTCCCAAACCCTCTGTCAGCCCTGATATCGACCTACCCGACATTATAACAGACAAGGTTGAGGCTGTAAAAAATCCTGTGAGCAAGAAGGTCAAGGGTAACCCTACTGTCAACAGCAAAGGTAAAAAGAATGCTCGACTGATATCAAGACTTTCTCGGAATAAACCTAAGTGAAATGCTGATCAAAAACCCATAGTCCTCAGCGAAGACTCAGACTCTGATATCGAGCGCTTCCTAGCTAGTGAGTACCCCTATTCCCATGTTCTGTGCTCCGAGTCACCCTATGACTTTGTTTCTAATTTACCCCCTTGTCTAAAGAACAATCCTAGCTATCCAGGGATCAAGTTACAAAGTGAAACCCTCAGTGATCTAAACAAACCCTCGACTATCTTTTCGAAGCCCATCCAGACAGCATGTGTTCAATGTAATGTGTGGCTTTAGCGCTACTATACCGACGTTCCCTTATTACAGTCGAAAATCAAATCGTTGGAAAACCAAGTCACGGTGTTGTCACGAGAAAGGGACAAGTTTCAAGCTAATGACAAGAAGCAGAAGACCACTGGCTTGATCGTATTTAGGAATGTTGAATCGGCCACAACCTTCGTTAATTCCAAACTGTTATAATCGAAGCCCTTTCATTTGGTCCAGGTATGATTTTCAATTTTAAATTTCGTTTCAGGAGTGGCTTGAATTAATGTATAATGGAGTTTTGATTTCGGTTAGTTCTGTTCATGATTCTGTTATAGTTTAATCCTATACGGTAGATTCATTTTAAAATTAAAAATAGTTACGATTTGTTTATGCGATTTGTTATGCCCAGTTTAGTACAAGCAATTCATTGATTTTGATTCGGTTTGGTTTGTTTGTAAATCAATTATGTTTGATAGTTGATTTGGTATGATTTTAATTAGTTTTGTTTGCTCTCAATAACTCAAAACGAATATGTTCTGTATCGAATTAGTATCATCGATTGGATTTTAATTATCTTCGACCTATGCTAAAGATCTACTTGCTATAATCATGGAACTGTGTTGATTCATAACGATTATGTTAAACTCAAACTGTTCGATTCGTTCTTGTTTTGATTGGATTGTTGCGTATCTTGAGTTAGCACGATTGCTCTTGTGAGTTGGATTCGTATCAAAAATCAATTTGATGCTGCTCTTTTGGTTTTGATTTTACCTCTGTTGAATTCTGATGGGAAAATTCGGCTAATAGTTCGTTTTGAAATAAATTCAAGTGCTGATTTCGTGAACTGTCGATTGATTGTCTTTTCCCCAATTGGCAATAACAAACGTTTGACAAACCCCACAGATATTGTTATCAACCGATTAATTCCATTATGATTTCCTTTGTGATAATTTACACACCAGTTGTGATTTGATTTGCTAATAGCATGGATCGTTTGTTTATGTTAATACAGTTATATCAATCTGAAAATGATCCTGTTTTTTTCGTATGGATTCGATCGTGTGTCCTGTTGATGGATGAGGCATCATAAACGATTGCATATGATTTGTTTAACTGTATCGATTTCAATTGGTTTATGAAAATGATTTTATTGTTGTTAAGTTATCCAATACGATTTTGTATACCCGGATTGGTAACGAATTAAACAGAGCGTATCCATCTTTGTTATCATTTGATTGAATACGATTTAGTTTGTTCAATTTATGTCGATTTGAATGATTCTTTTAGCAATCAAATATTGGTTTGATAGTTTGGATTTAATTTTTTAAGTTCGAATTAGATTTTAAAACGATTATGTGTTGGATTTAGACCAGCTACAGAATCGCAAGATTCTGTAGCTAGTCTTTAGAATTAGATTTTTATCAATTTTATCAACAAAATATCATCTTAACTTGTCCATTTTTGTCCTCTTTCAGGTATATTTGAATTGCAATAATCGATTGGGCATGCTGTGGTAGTCTAGGATATCTTTTTGTGATATAGTTTTTATTTTTTATTTTAGGTTGTTAGTTTAGTCAGACTTGGGATATTTTCCCAGATTTGTGTAAACAGTTTTGATAACTTCCACAGGGATGTTTTACCCTGTGGGAAGTCTTTAAATACTTTCATTTTTGTAATAAACTCATCATCATCCTCACTATGGGAAGTCTTTAAATACTTTCATTTTTGTAATAAACTCATCATCATCCTCACTGTGGGAGAACCAGACTATGGATTTATGATTTAGACTGAGACGAAAGTTGATGTCTTGTAACAGCTTTCGCTTTCAATATATCAATCTTTTGTTTCAAGTTTTTCATATCACTTTGCAGTTGATTATAGACTACTTTAGCTATCATAATCTATTGCAGGATGATATGATTTGATTAATGTGCTATCCATATCTGATTTCTTTCATTATTTAAAAGTACAGCAATTATTTTTTTTCAGTTAATGAATCACAGATTTCTCTTCTTCGTTAATTGAATCATTTTGTATAGATCTTTGCATACAAATTTATCTAACTGTGAAGATTTATGAATCATAAGGTTTCTATAAATTTTTATGTCTTGTTTGTCCTGTAATTATATTTGAAGAGCACAGTTGCTTCTATTTTACGAGAAGCTTGTGGATAATCCGGTGCGGGTTTTCTCCCTCCGATCAGCTAAGACAATCATTGCATACACAGGACAAACCTGGAGCGTTACTTCAGGTCAGTTTGTTATTTAGTATTTAATAGTTAATTAGTTAGTATAATATAAGTAGCTTAGATAAATATATTAGTTTAGATTTGTAGTTAGAGTTAGTGTTTTAGTTGTTTAGTTTAGATAGTTTTTATTTCTTTGTCATAAAATTATAAAAATCAAAAAACATTAGTTTCGCTGTCTTAGGACAGATTACCAATGAGTTTTGCAGGTTTTCATTCAAATCTGTAATTTGTAAACATTGTACATTTGTAATTAAATTGACTTTGTTAATAAGCGATCATTTGATTTTATAAAGTTATAGTTGTGCAGTATTTGATAGTAAATTGTATATATTTTAATAGTTTAGTTTTGTTTTTATTAGTTTGTTTTAATAGTTAGTTTTAGTTAGATTAGTTAGTTTAGAGTAGTTTTCTCTTTTTATTTTCTTAGGACTTAGATCGGATAACGGAGCCGCTAAACCCGTCAAGGTGGTTCATCCCAAACGGCTTGGGTTATTTAGACAACCCCGGACTGGTTCCACTCTTCCAGTTGACGGACGGTCGATTTCACCCGTCAACAGAGGCCTAGAACCAATAGATAAACTAGGGTAGCACACCTTCTCCAGAGGTAGCGCACAAGATAGAGTACCAAAATACTGAACAGGGAATTACTGCAAACCTGCCGTTGTTGCAGCTCCTACTCAACGCTTTCTCCTTACTTCTGGATGACTGAGTGTGTGTACAAATGAGCTAGAACACCTCCTATTTATAATAATATGGCCAAGTGAACATGTGTCTCTTCAAGCAGTGCTGACCTCTCCTTTTCTGCATATAATACTTCAATATTACTTATTTTGTTGAGTCGACTTGTCTTCCAGGGTTTTCACACATCTATTTAGGTTTTCTCTTGCTTTTGGAATATTATATTCTAGTCAAAGGTTTATCCATGGAGGTTAATACCTCCTGCAGCTACCAAAACATCAACAATCCCTCTTAGTTAGGGAGGTATTTAACTATGATGTTCCCTTCTGATCTTCATATCCTTTCTCACTATGTCATGATCCCCTCTTCATGGTTACGCAGGCCATGTTATAGATATAATCATTACGTCATACATGACTACACCCATGTGGACCTGTCAATCTCATCTAGGGGCCAAAACCCACTAGAGAAAACTAGAGCTACACCGCGTAGTGTGTGTCACCATCATCGTCAAGGGCTACACTCGCATGACGTGCTCACCCATGGCTACACTCATGTCGTGAGTATCATAATTACTATCATCATTATTCATCCATATCACTCGACACAAAGGCCTACAAGATCCTCATTTTCGAATTCTATCATCAACTCCCTTTAACTGAGAGAATCCTCGAACCACGCTTCCATCTACTGCATGCCCTATGCATCTTGTAAAGTGTCACAAAACATTTTTTTTTCCTAATCATTGATTCCCTCTGAAGTTTGACTCCCTCTGAGTCCTTTCAAGTCTTGTTTTTTTGTGGTAACCTTCCCAGAATATGTAGGATAAGCTACCGGAAACATGAACAACAAGAGAAAAAGCATTTCCAATATAATAGAATTTTATATAAGAACATATCAATTTCATAATAATTCATTATAGCTTTACCAAGGTGTCCTTCCTGAAGAAAAAAAAAGAACAAGAAATATCTCCTAGAGGAGATGTTAGTTCATATTGCAATTGAGTACAATAAGAATTTATATTAATAGTACATGCTACTAAGTATTCATTTGTTCCCAGCATTAATAAAATTTGAAGGATTGCAATACTCACTTAAGAAGCAATAATAAAAATATCAAACCTGATATGCAAACCTGAAGTCTGGCTATTGTTCTGCTTAAGTTGCTTTTCTTTTGAGACAAGTATTCTTTCCAACCTGGAGAGTGTGTTGTTCCTCTAAATGTATAAGATCTGAGATCTTTTTGGCTCTACAATTGCTTCTTGGACAAAGATCCCTTCTCTTTCCATAGATTCATATCTGCAATGGTTTCCTTTTAATATTTCTTCTACTCCACTTTCATGTGCTTGGAAGCTCCAAAAATCAAACTCTTCATCCTTTGACATCTGCTCTTCAATCCATGGTTCCATATTTTTTCCCTTTGTTCTTTACAAGGATGATGTCAATCCTTGTCTTCCACCAACAAACCATGCTTATTTTGTGCCACTCTAATTTTATGGAGGAAGTCATGATTGTATTTGACTTTGACCTTGACCAATATTTGACTTTGACCAGTCAAACCTTCACTTTGACCAGTCAAACATTGACTTTGACCCAAAAATTCAACTTTGACATTTTTTATGGCCAAGGGTACCAGGAGATGCGTTGGGTTAGGGCACACTAGGATATCCAAGAATTATGTCAAATGATTCACTTAAAGTGCCTGACCAATCAAGTTAGGGTTTTTTGTCACTGCAAGATCAAAAACCCTAACTGCAACTCCAATTGTGATACAATGAGCTTGACAGAGAATTGTGGATATACCTTCCAATGGTTAGAATATTCTGAAGGTGGTGTGGGCCCGTAAACTGTTAGAATCTTGTGCTCATTTAACCATAAGAAATGCTACACCATTGCTACCCAACCATAGGCACAAAGCCACCCCCAAGTACCTTAACCTTTGGTGGAAAGAATGATTCTGGGAAGCCTCACTAGAACCAACAGATAAACCAGGGTAGTGCACCTTCTCGAGAGGTAGCGCACACGATAGAGTACCAAAACATTGAACAGGAAATTATTGCACATCTACAGCTGGTACAACTCCTCCTCAACACTTGTGCCTTACTTCTGGATGACTGAGTGTGCGTAAAAATGAGCTGGAGCGCCTCCTCTTTATACTAATCCGGCCAAGTGAATAGGTTTCTCTTCAATTAAGGTCGACCTATCCTTTTCTGCATATAATACTTCAATATTACTTATTTTGTTGAGCCAACTTGTCTTCCAGGGTTTTCACACATTTGTTTAGGTTTTCTCTTGCTTCCAAAATATTATATTCTAGTCAAAGGTTTATCCATGGAGGTTAATATCTCCCAAAAATACCAAAACATCAACATCCCTCCCCCTTCAATACCACCTAATAACATTCTATAGGAGGAACCTTCTATAAGCATAACCTTCTAAGAAGTCCTCTTACATTTATTATATATAACTACCATAGTGAGACTTATTTAATACTATAGTGTACCTAGTCCACCTTACATTGAATGGCCTCCACCATTATCACTATGGGCCCTCTAGGCCCCCCTACTACCTCTCTAGCTACACTACATTCCATCCCCCTTAAGAGAGTGTTGTCCACAACACTCGTTATGAGGATGTACAACCATATACGAGGGTCCCATGGATAAATGTGGACCATAGTGATGAAGTAGGCTGGAAAACTAGAGTCCCATGTAGAAATGTGAGCCACCATGTTGAAGTAGTCCAACCACCACTATAAACTTGGGTCCTATGTCCAAGTGTTCATGAGAACTCCACACGGAAGATATTGAAACTCAATAACCAACTGAAAATGATACTCCAAAGACCAACACCACTAAAGTGGATCCAAATAAGTTGATCCATACACATATTGGCAAAGGGGTGAAGTTGAATCTAGAAGATACAATACCACTATAAAATATGCAAGCTAAACACATGTATTCATAATTGGCTCATGAGTTGGCACATTGATGTTCTCTACATAAGGGGGAGTAGAGGAATCATATTAAATATGAAATTGATTGTCATCCCAGAAATAAAAAAATATCCATATACCAAGCATAACATGCATCCTCATAATCATACCAAGCATATATTCTTCAGTGTATTCATTTTTTATGGCCGTCAGAATAGAACTCTTTTGCTCCGCCTAGTGAAAAATTATCTTGATGTTTTCCTGGAAGTCTGCAAAATTTCGTTGAAGTTCGTTGAGGAATCGAAAATCCATTGGATATACCACATATAATATACCAAAATAAATCTCCTAAAATTATTTATCCTACAGCACTCATCTGGTAGCAATCTGAGCACCCTGTGAAAAGTTATGCACTCTGGAGTCACGTTGTTGTCTTGAAAAACCCTAAAAAATGGTTGATTTTAAATTAGCAATATCTTCACTTCCGGAACTCCGATTTGAACGATTTGTTTTTGTAATTTGGGTGAAATTGTGAGAGGAACTCAGATATATAATTTTTTTGAATAAATTTTTCCTCTATATGCTACATAAATAAATAAAAGAATCGCACGACCATCCGTGAAAAAAACCCTGAAAATTTGTAGATTTTAAAATGTCAATAACTTCACTTCTGGGACTCCATTTCGGATGATTTTATTTTTAGTTGGTAGATTTATGAGAGGATCTCGTATCTACAACCATTTGCTACAAATAATTACCCAAATACTACATAAATTGTTTGGAGTGTCGTGGCCCTCTTTTTTTGCTTCGAAAAAATTTGCAAAAAAAAAAACAATTACCCACACTTCCTACCAAGGAAAGTGCTCTAATACCAATTCTTAAGAACCCAATACTTGAATATATAAATGCCACAAATATTCATATAACAATAAATAAGAACCACATTTTTATTATAAGAAAACCCTTTAGGTAGGTCAACACCATACAATGGATCCTATTATGGAAGGGATCCTCTATTGTTCACTTACCTCTTCGGGGGAGAAACCTCCTAATGATATAATTCTCCAAATACACACTTCTTATCCCCCCCCCCCCAGTACATTTCTTAAACCCCTTTATATAGTGCTACCAACCACCTAAGAACATTCTAGAGGAAGAACCTTCTAGAAGCATAACCTTCTAAGAAGTCCTCTTACATTTATTATATCTAACTACCATAGTGGGCCTTATTTAATACTATAATGGACCTAGTCCACCTTACATTGAATGGCCTCCACTATTATCACTATGGGCCCTTTGGAGGGCCCCCCCACTATCTCTCTAGCTACACTACACTATGTTGGTATACATGAGCGTAAAATACTATATTATGCATGAATGCAATTCCCCATGCATATATTTCCACTGCAATACTACATTGTGTTAGCACTAGAAGTCACCTTCAAATTGCATTGAAGGTAATCCCAGTACCCATCAGTTTATATGTCACGGGTAATTGAATTTTTAGTGGTCAAATGGAGAAAACTCAATAATAATATCATTCTAACTCAGAAATCTGGACTAACATGCACCAGCCATTGAGGTCTTGAATCAACTTCAGTCAATAAGTTGGAGTAAGGGTGAATAGGAGGAAGATTTAGTGAGAAAGGTGTAGAGGTCTGCTATGAACATCAGATTTTCCAATAGCCTAAGGAGGAAAAACTTAAACACAAGGTCCTCTTGGATTCAAATTTCAAGGAAGATGAAAAAAATCATAACAGTACTATAATCAAACATTTATCATAATACAGTTACAACAATCCATGTGAATCAATAAAACATGAACTCTCTCAGTATCAGAGGCAAATAAGATGGAGTAAGAAAGTTGACTTAGATTAACCAAGATGTCTCCAAAACAAATACATAACCAGAGAACCAGTTATTTCTCAATCAAAATATTACAATAGCAGGGAGCCTATCTCAACCATTCGACCTTAACAAAATATCAAAACTGAGTATATATACTCAAAACTGTTGCAACTACCAAGCGCGTGATCGGACCCCTAAATTCAAATTTTCCATTCGACGCCCACTCTATCAGACTGTGCATGCCTCCTTATGTCAGACGTGAGACAGGCACAGTTAGTCATTTTACAGGAAAATATTTCCAGGAGGAAGCTTCGGGTGGACAGTCTGCCTTTATGGATGATCTTTGCAACGCTTTCCATTTATGGGGTGAGATTAGGTCTTAACTGCTAACCCCATCTTCAATAACTTCATTCATTGGGATTAGGATGAGGCCTCATGCCCATGAATTTTTCTAGGCGGTGCCCATGACTTCTTCAAGTCAATCCTGACGCCTCGAGGTTCTACAAATCTTCTTATGTGATCAATATGGATGCTTTCGGCCTTTGGCGTAGCTCCTCTCCCTTGCTCCATATTCAATGTGACCTAGGGCCATGACCCTAGGCAATTTCACGATTGTGGGCGCGACCAAAGGTGGTTTGAAAGAAAACCATTTTTTCCCCGCAATTCACCATGAACTGCCACGCGTCCCTTTCCAAAAACCACGATTTTGATTGCGGTCGGTCCTTGAAATTTTAAAACATGCGCACCTTCCAACCCCTCAATGGGGTGTGACCATTGATCTTGTGATTTGAGATGAGGCTCCCTGATCAATGGCCTAGCTCTGGCACTTTAGATCGACGGGTCAGATCTTCCCTCTTCGAATCGACGATCGAGATCTACTTCGGGTCTTCGGGACTTCGGGCTTCGACCCTTCAGAATGTTTACACACTTCCCACTTCAAACCTCCCAAATATTATTTCCCCGAACACTTGGATTCGATACCATGTGTTCTCTTAAATATCAACGGCTCATGCTCACCTCGGGGCTTTGTGCTCTGGCACTATACTTTACGCGATTTTGGACTCACGAATGCCCGTGAGCCATTGATCTGAACTGGTTGATTGGATCTACGTCGTTGAAAGATAAATTTGCCTACCACTTGTGCTTCAACCCCTAAATGGACTGTTAGGAAATCTATGCTTTGTGTTTGTGGTTGTGGCCAGCGTGATCGAGGATTTTGACAATTGGTTGTGGGCTAGGAAAATAGGGAGACCAAGGCACTTTAAACACAGAGGGGGCGGTAAAACAAAAAATGATTTTACAAACCGAAGGGAAAAAATCTTAAGACTTGGTCTGTGAAAAGGAGAGAGATGGGGAAAAATTATAGTCTTAGATAGAAACCACACACCCACAGGGCTCTGACAAGTTCATGTGATAACATTTGGCTCCACAGGGGATGGAATGCTCCCTACAAGCTACCAAGAACAAGCAGTTCCAGTGCCTTAGTTGTTGATTTATGGAGTCAAGCTCAAAACATTCCGCTGAGGACTACAGGTTGCCAAGCACGCTATCCTAAAAACCATGATTTTGATTGCGTCTCATCCTTGAAATTTTAAAATTTGTGCACCTTTCGACCCCTTAATAGGGTGTTACCATTGATTTTGTGATCTGAGATGAGGCTCCCTGATCAACGGCCTAGCTCTGGTGCTTTAGATCGATGGATCAGATCTTCCCTCTTCGAATTGACGGCTGAGATCCACTTTGGGTCTTTGGGACTTCAAGATTCGGCCCTTCGAAAGTTTTACACACTTCCCACTTTAAACCTCCCGAAGCTTATTTCCCCAAACACTTGGATCGAATGCCACGTGTTCTCTTAAATATCAACTTCTCATTCTCACCTCAGGGATTTGTGCTCTGGTTTTATACTTTGTGTGATTTTGGACTCCCGAATGCCCATGAACCGTTGATCTAAACTGGTTGATTGGATCTCCATCGTTGAAAGATAATTTTGCCTACCGCTTGTGCTTCAAGCCCGAAATGGACTGTTAGGAAAGTTGTACTTTGTGTCTATGGTTGTGGCCAGCATGATCGAGGATTTGGATAATTTGTTGTGGGCTGGGAAAATAGGGAGACTGGGGCACTTTAAACACAAAGGGGGGGCAAATGAAAAATGATTTTACAAGCCGAAGGGGAAAAATTTTAAGACTTGGTCTGCGAAAAGGAGAGAGACGGGAAAAAATTACAGTCTTAGGTAGAAACCACACACCCATAGGGATCTGACAAGTTCATGTGATAACACATTGTACTTAGAAATCCTTGTTCTAAATCATGCATCCCACCATGATAATTAGATGGTCTGGCCAATGGCCAAACACCTACTCCATACACTTCTCGTTTAATTTTCATCAATTTGGATATTTCCCTTTTTGACCTAATCACTATACCAAGAATAAAAAAATTTGGTGTCCTACAATGTTAGAAAAAAGGTTGCATTCCAACCATTAATTACAAGTAGGAAATTCATTGGACACTTGTGTGGCACCATAGATTAACTAATCATGTCATGGTCTCATACATGACTAGTTTTGTTGGCATTCATTCCTATAACATGGTCATACCCCTTTATTAATTTGTTTATTATCTCATAACCAACAAGTTCATGACTTATTATTGTGTCCTATGAGTGCACGTAAAACTAAAATCTTTACAACTATCCCAAGCCCCTGGCCTTTACCATGCCGCATGGTATATAATCCAATAATACATTAAAATCGAACAACAATATTACTTCACCAATAACCTCGGGCTGAGGGAGTTTTCTTTTTTTAACCTAAATTCCCTTATGCTATTATGCAACATAATACATAAAAATTGGTACATGCATAGCTTTCATTAATTAATTGATGCTACTTGACTAGATGGCATCCATAGGTGTTTCCATGCCTCCTTTGTCAATCTTAAATTCAACATTTTAGTTTATTGTTGCTACCTTCATATGGATAACTTCCATATGCAGCAATATAGTCCGAACCATTTGAAATCATACAATAAATATCTCACTCCTAGTACAACAACCATAGTTAGCAACTCTAATGATCATATATATATCAACAAATATGCATTAGTTAATGCCATATATATATATATATATATATGCCAACTTCACTATTCTATGTATGGATGTCTAATGGGCCATATCTTAATTGTTGTTACAACCACTGCAACAACTTACATAATCATTGCACATGATTATTTCTTCCCTGTGAGAAATTTTATGGATAATTTTCTCTTGGCCATTTTTGCATTTTTAGCCACACATTATGATGTTACTTAATCTTCAGCTTTCATCTATTCCTTCTATCACTCTGACCCAACACATATATAACTAAATTACATATCTAGTCATGCTCTCTTTTTTACCTTGGGTCTTCAACACCCATTTAATTTATTGCACCAATTAATTCAACTTTCCCTCTCTAAATCACACCAAATATTGTGGTTTATTGAACCATTCTCTTCTTCTTTCCAGACCCATTAAATCTCAACTTGACAGGCATAGTTAATTATTTTTTCATATATGACCTTTTCTCCTTTAGGATAGAGTAATCAGAATTACCCTTACTGGACACCGTGAACTCCAATGGTGCGTCCAGCCTCTTGGAGTAACAACAATGGACCCTTTCTACTTGAGATGGCTCTCTCATGTACCATATTTCTTTCTTACTAGGTTAAACTTAGAACCACTTTCTTCTTCAAGATTCCTTATTGATTTTCCCTTCAGAAAAATCACCTTAATGCTTGAGATCCTTTTTAACTGGTTATCCCAACCTACTTTGGAAATGTATTCACACTTTTGTACTGCACTCAACATTCTCCCTAGCATCAACAATCCCTTCATTGTTGCCACAACTTTTGAGTTCTGTCATAAACTCCAAATCACTTGATATCCACTTAGTGGTACCTTTTTCCTATTTTCTCTAATTATTCATGGACTTATTCGATTTTGTAACTCACTTAAATTTATGTAATGCCTTTCCTTAGAAGTATGGTTGTATACTTCTATATCCACTTTTCCCATGGGGCATTACTTTTGGACCATTTTTTGGCATTCTTTAGATTGCCTTCACCTTTGAAGTTATGACATTCTTTCCATACTTCGATTATACCATTCTAATAATAATGGTGGTGCTACCCCCAAAATTATATAACTGATCCTTCAATATGTTTCCCTTATCTCCAAGTATATACTCTATCTTTATCTATCAGAAGGATAGAATTTGGCATCTCAATCTTTTAGAACAACTCTTCCACAATGTACTAATTTATCTGTACATTGACATCCTTTATAGTGAATGGAACTTCACTACTTCACTCAGTAATTACTTTACTCTTGTTCCCTGATTCCTCTGAGTACTCGTATTATCATGAGTAGATTTCTTGACATTACACATTTCCTTCAAGTGCCTCTATTCATCCTTGACACTAGGTTCAATTCTTTCATAAATTGTAAAATCCACCCTTCCATATTTCCCTCCTTTAAATTTCTATATGGACTTGATATACATTTCTTCTTATGTGTTGCAGATGGCTTTCCCACCTAACATCCACATCTGACAGGAATAATTTTTCTCTGGAATTATTTCCTAAATAAGGATTTTCATTAAGGGTTTTCCATGTTACTCATCAAACTCCTTTGTCTAAGCATCAACTTCTTAAAGAACCCAAAGATTTTTTTTATATAATTCATTCATATTAATTGGTCTTAATATCAGTCTCTTTTGAAGAGATATTACAATCATCTACATGTCCAGCTTCTCAAGCATACTCATACTTATGTTGCCTTCCTTATGGAAATAGCTAGTAAGAAACCATTCTTGTCCAATTGTTATAATGTTATTCCAAAGCTAGAATCACAATCTGGAAATTTTATTATTACCTAGGGAAATAGAATGCCAAAACCAACTTCCTCTCATGCCTCATAACATTCTTGGTCAACAAATTGTTTTACCAAGGAAATCCTTTCTTAAGATTACCCTTTTACTGCTACATGAGCATACCCAACCATACCTGTATGGCTAGCATCCACCTATGAATGTCAATCTAACCCATTGGTCAGCTTGAAATACTCAATACTTCTTGACCAAACTTTATACCAATCTTCCTTAGTTATACTATCTCATCCTATTAGAGCTACACACAATGGCATTATCAACACTTCCATCATGCTTTTACTCTCATGCTATCACTAATTCATAATCGACCAAAATGATCCATCAGTAGATCATGTCTTCCAACCAACCATAGATTATAATAAATTTGTTTGTATGTTTATATATTCTCATTCATTACCATAAGTATTACAACACCACTTGTGCACCAAAAAGTTTTATCTATCATTCCTCTTAATGAGAGGAGTTATGCACACATGGCTTATACTCTTTTTAACAACAATCATATTTGTCAGGGCTCCAACAACCCATCATTACAACAATTGCTTCATTTATTCTCTGAACTTAAGAACTCCTTAACATGATTTTGCTATTTCACATTCAGATTCAACTATTAATGCTTATCAGCATAATCTCACTCCTGTAGGAGTGTTTACTATTTCACCAAGCGACAACAATGTTCCTTTGTTGCTAGAAAATCCAAAACAATATGGTTTTGCACTCTTTTAATTGGCCCATGCAGGCACAGTGTTGAAACCTCGCTATGATACCGGTTTGTAACATACACAGCCCCTTAATTACCTTCTAAGGGATGGGATGTCAAAAAAAATCGATTTTTCCATATATGCATCCCCTAAATTAGACTTCATAAATTGGTTTTGCCCATCCAAAGATTTCTAATGACCATAATTATGTGCAAATTTGAGTTCAAGTTCAAAAGTTACATCACCCTAAAGTTTTCGGCCCTTTTTACCCTCACTTCCACCTTAGTGCCACGTGGCAACTTCCACTTTCTTCCTCGAACCCATGCTCTATCAACCTCCAACTATGTTTTTCACTGCTATCAGAACCCCCTTTCATCAGAGTTCTTCCATTTTGAGTCACTCTGCAACTCCGACAACATTCCCCGACAAATCTAATGGTCCTGGTGATCTAATAGTCTATGTCTAGGATTTCATCGGAGTCTTAAATTTACGCTCGAGTTATCAACCTCTCCAACCTCTTTGTATTCATTAGGTGGAGCCCATGACAGATCGTCGATTGTCATGAATTGTGGGCACCCTTTGATTGGCATCCCTGATCCACCCCCAGAGTACTCCATCCTCTAGCATCATAACTCATTTCAACCAACCCCCTCCCTTTGATGGACGGATGGGTTCTATCATCGATAGATCTAGGAGAAAAGGTTTAGACACTTGTCATTTAGTCATAGTGTGACATGTGGCCACTGGGACATCGAGCACTGAACTACCCAACATATACTAGTAACAAGACTCCTAGGTGGTCCGGGGTTGATTGACTTCCTTGACTCAGATCAACGGTGGAGGTTTATCCTTCTGAGATTCGATGGTTAAAATATGACGATGTTACCCCAAGGCTACTCACCCTATCCATGTCACAATACATGGGCCATTCATTGAGTGACATGTTTCCATTGGATGCCAGATAGTTGACCCTCCAACTTCTCTGTGCATCCAAACTCTTCGGCAGCCCAAGGTCCCATTGACCCTCCTTAAATAAGATCAACGGTGGAGATCTATTCCTTCTTAGATCCAACAATCAGGATCCAATGACATTACCCCAAGGGTATTCATCCTCTATCGGACCCACATCTGACTCATCAGCAAAATCCCTTACTTTCACATGGTATGAAATTGTGGTGAGACATGTGGCATGACACATTGTGAGACACGTGGCATGATGTGTGGCATGACACGTGGTGTCTGTATTGCTCGACATGTGGCTTTCATTTTCTGAACAATATTTATGAGCGGAATGAAATTAAACACAGATCTATAACATTAGTGCATATATACAGAGTACAATAACAGAGATACAATGAAACTTAACTCCTACTCAATAAAGAAATCTGATGAAACTATAAAATGCAGAATGAAACAATCTTGCTCAAATGGTGGTAGATAATATCTGAGAAGAGATGTGGTGGCTACACTCATTCACTTGAGCAAATTACAATGAGGCCTCCGGGCCTTTTTCACATCAAGAAGTAATTAGAAAAACCATAGACATCCAAAAACCTAACCCTAGGAGATGAAGCACCAAAACTCATGTGGGCCCCGACAAGGTAAGTTGGTACATCAACTTCTTGGGGTCATAACTTTTGCATACGACCTTCGTTTTAGGCACACGATAGCTCATTGGAAAGGTCTATTCAAAGACTACACATTTTGTCATCACACTCTACATTTGACTTCAATGTGACTACGGCAAGCCGAAAAAATGTTGTTTAGGGCCTCAAAACGACCATGGAAGTTTAGGACTCGAAAAGCTAGAAAACAAACTACCAAGATGAAAATTGTATGTGTGTTATGACCCAAGGGGAGCATA
>SNQJ01S0033737.1:112015-125999 GCA_010110895.2 Picea sitchensis
TTATTAGACCTAGCCAAAGTTCTTACTCTGCACCAGTGGTAATGGTATTCAAGAAAGATAGCTCATGGCGTATGTGTCCAGACTATAGAGAGCTCAACAAGATCACTATTAAAGATAAGGTTCCCATTCCCGTCATTGATGAATTGTTAGATGAACTAGATGGAGCAATCTATTTCACAAAATTGGATCTCCGTTCAGGGTATCATCAGATCAGAATGAAGAAAGAAGATATCCCAAAAACAGCATTCCGAACTCATGAAGGCAATTATGAATTTTTGGTCATGCCTTTTGGCCTTACAAATGCACCTTCCACATTCCAAGGGTTGACGAATTCCATTTTCAAGCCCTTCCTTCGAAAATTTGTGCTAGTGATGGGTGAATCAAAGACATGGGTTTTTCTCATGCTCATGGCCTCCAGCTACTGAACTCTTGACAACTCAATTTGGGTTGTTATGTTGGGAGATTATTGGCTCGCCTCATTTCGGGAGTTAGGGCATCTTAGATGAAATTTATTGTTTTTAGAAGAGGATCAATCCTCCAGTGGTCGACCTCTCAGCTTGTAAAACTTATAAATACCACCTCAGTGGTTAGACAATAGTTAAGAAGTTAAGGAATAGAGAGTTGGAGACAAAGACAATTTTAGCTTTGTTTTGCCATTTTTATTTTGCCAAAATTGTGTAAAGACTGTGTTTTTAGTTTTAATGGTGAATTCGTGTTGTTGAAGTTCGTGGTGCACCTTTGAAGAGTAACCATGACTTGTTGGGGGGGGGCACCAAAAGTCTAGGTGACTATCCTATGAGTTTTCTTGTGAATTAGATAGCGTAGATGTCTTTTTATTTCTTTTCCTATACATGAATTGTCATTTTGCTTTCTTGTTATATAAATTGTTGTTTATAATTTAATTGATTTAATTTAGTTTTGAATGTTATTATGAGGAATCTTGTTAATATACAATTACTCTTTAGTTAGTAGAACCAAGCTTGCAATCTTAGACACTAACCCCATGTGTGATTAGATGATAGATTAGACTTTCTTTATGCTGAAACAAAGTTTAAAATCAAGTTTAAAATAGAGTTTAAAACAGAGTTTTAGAACAGAATTTTAATTCATGCTTTCTTTGATAGAGCTTCGGTGGATGGATAGTATTAGTTCTAGTTTTCATTTTTAGATAGCTTATTCAATTACTATTTAGTTTTTGCTTATCTAGTTTTTAATTAATTTTCTTACTTGTCATATGCTAGAATAATGTTTAATTTATGTTTATGAGTATTTCTTCTTTTTGCAATTTGAATTATTAAATTAGCTTACTTCATGAAATTTCTTTCTTAGATTTAGGTTGCAATTTCAATTTTTAGTTAATGGTTGAATTTAGTATAGTATGAATTTGCTTACGTAGTATAGAGTGCAATTGAATTTCATAGCATAATCTCTTTATAATTGTTGAAGATTAATGCATGAGTAATAGTCACATGGATATGCAAGGTAATTGATGTTGTTTTCATAACGGCTAAGTTCTCACTGGATTGCCTAATTCACACTTTTCACTTTGCTATTGAAGTCAATATTGAGTTTATCCCTCTTGAATTATCTTTCATTGTTAAGTGCCATCGTGATATTATAAGACACCGGAGACATTCACACAACCATCAACACTATATTTGAGTTTTCATAGATTATAAGATAGTTTTCTTGCTTTCATAGATTAGAAGATAGTTTTCTTGATGTTGTAGGATAGATAGTCTTCTTGCTTTGGTAGATTAAAGAGTAATTTGCTTATCATAGATTAAAGATTAGTCGTTGATTCCTCTTGCTTTCAATTTAGTAGATATCCTTTTGTAAATTAGAAATAATTGTGAAATTTAAATTAAGAATAGAGTTCACTTGTCTCTTAGCTTAGTTAGTTTCTTATTGAGTAGTTTTAATTAGTTTACTTGTTGTAGAATTTATCCTAGGTTAGTTAGTTGTTTACTTTCTTTAATAGGTTAGTTTCTTACTTGTCTATTCTTGCTTTGATAGTCTAGTTGCTTGTTTATTTACTTTCTTTCACAGGATAGTTGCTTACTGAATTTAAGTAGGTTAATTACAAGTAGTTTGTTGTTGCTATTTGCTTATTAGATGAATAGTTTGCTTTTGCTTATTGTTATGAATGAACTAGTTTGCTTTAAGTAGGGTTTCCATTTGCTTTCTTAGAACTATCCATCGATCCTTCGTTCAAAGGTTACTTAGGGTACATAGTTTGAGTTTCTTAGTAGAGTTTGATCATTAGTAGTCCTTGCTTGAGTAGATTAGCCCTTAGATAGCCACTTCCTTATTTATACTATATTACTACCAATCCTTCTACATTGGCATATATTTTGCTACAACTCTAAGTTTACTTACCCCGGGTTGACAATTTAATTGAGGGTTTTTAGTGTGTTTTTAGTGCATATAGAACACCCATCAGTTTTGGCGTTGTTGTCAAGGAGTTTTCTCAAGGTAGGAAATAGTTAGGAAATAGATCATTTCTAGACCTTAGCATTAGATTGGTGGAAGGGGAACTTAAAGACGATAGGTAAGAACCTACACATCTGTTATTGAAGGCTCCCCCAAACCCAATGGTAGTTTTTCTTTTTCTTTTTGTTTACTTTCATGAATAGACCTAAAGACCCAAAAGGTAGATACATTAAATCTAAATCAGATCTTTCAACCAAGGTTCCTTCCAACATTTTTTGGGGAAGGAATGTTCCACTCATAAATTTCGCAGATCGATACCGAAAAACAGGAGCTAGCTCAACCCAAAGAGATAAAGTAGTCTCTGAAGAGACTAAGATAGGGAGCAATATAGAACAAAAAATTGAAGCATCAGTAATAGTGGAACAAGAGGCAAGAACACTCGAGCCTTTTGCAGAACCAAACAATACAACATTTTATTTTACACCACCACCAGGAGATCCTAACTTTGAAGATATCATAGACCCTAAACAGGTGAATATTTTGTTTGGTAGTTTAGCCAGTGTAATTATCTCTCAAATTGACACAAAAACTTTGGCACCAATAACCTCAACCAACTCCAGTAGAGTCCCAGACAACCAAGCAGTAGGAAGACCTTTCCATCAGAGGGAAACCTTTTTTTCCTCAAAGATAAAACCACCAAGGTACACTCTTTTTGGAAACCAAGCCAGTATGGATGATCAGGGGGGTTATAACAATGTAAGACACGGGGAGGAAGAAGAGGTTGGAAACCAAACTGAAACTACCTTCGGGTTTCCAATTTTGGGCACCACCCCAAATGTCAACATGAAAAATATTCCTCTCTCAGCATTGCCCACCTTTTATGGTAAAAGCAGTGAAGATCCAAACACCTTCCTATTTGAATTCAACATCTTGTGTAGAAGCTACAACTACTTACAGGATGCCCAGAAACTAAAACTCTTTCCTGCCACCCTCAAGGATTCCGCACTAAGATGGTTCATGGGGTTGGGAGAATCCATCATTAGGTCTTGGGAAGCCATGAAAGATATATTTCTTAAGAAGTACCAAAACTACTACAAGACCAAACAATCTCGTAACGATATTTTCAAAATCCAATAGTTAGAAGACGAGACCCTCGAGGATTATATGCAACGATTTGGTTATATCTCCCAGAAATCAAAATACCATGACCTCCTAGAGGATGTAGTTAGGGTTCTTTTCCTTACGGAAATTTCAGAAGAATACCTAGAGATGCTTAACCTGATGGAATCAAGTGACATCACTCATAAACCATTTGCCAGGTGAAATGTGTAAGAATTACTCAAGGAGTAGATCTAAAATAGGAAAGAATGTTCGGGACCCTTATAATAGAAACTTAAAACCAGTTATTTCAAGTGATATCACAAGAGTAGAGATAGGGAACCTTTTAGAGAACTTCAAGACAGATATCTTCAGCACAATAGGTTCCCATTTGGACACCCTAAATATTAAAAAGAAATAGAAGGAGGAAAATGCAGCAATGAGCATATATTGCCCAAGATGCAGAAGGAAGCATTCCTCAAGGGAATGTCCATTAGATAAAATTTCAGTTTGTGGCTTCTGCACAGAAGACCATTCAACTGAGAAATGTCAATAATTTATCGGTTTGTTAGCCATCTATAGGAGCGGAGATCCTAGGGAGTCTTCTTATGCACCTAGGAGGCCATGGCAGCCTAGGAACCAGCCCACATACCCAGATCTACAATCTCAAGTTCCACCCTATTATCAACAACAACAACAGTGGAACTCACCAGGTTGGAAAAAATGGTCTACACAGTACCAACATCCTTGGCTTCAAGGATGGAGAGGAGGACATAACCAAGGAAACCCTCAAGCTCCACCTATCCCTATGTCCAACCATCCTTATCCTCAGTTTCCATTGAACACTCTGCAGCTTCTACCAAGTTTTGTTCCACCACCTTTACCTCCTATTCCACAACAAAAACTACTACAATATCAGAATAAGAGCTCCCCAAGACTGGCATTATTACCGAAACAACTAGTGCCCAATCCCAATAATAAGCCCACTCAACCTCTTATCAATGTTGAGATGCAGGCCTTCCCGACGTATGTCATTACCCCTGTTCCATTACAGGAAATTCAACTAAGATCGGGAAAAGTTCTAGACAGGAAGAGGCCTTCAGTAGTCATCCAAGAGGAAGAAGAAGAAGAAGAAGAAACCACCAAACAACCCACGGATGGCACTAGGGGGGAAGATGTTATTATTCCTAAAAACCAAGAACCCAAGCTTCCACAAAATGAACCTTCACAAATTACGAAGTCCCCTCCTTATCCAGACAAATTGGTAATCGAGAAACCTACCACCTGACCGGAATTTGACATCTTAAATGAATTGAAGAATATTTGTTTCAATATTCCCATGCTTCAATCCATTAAAGACATTCCAATCTACAGTAAGGTAGTCAAAGAATTGTGCATTAAGAAGGCAGGTAGGAAGCGGAAGGACCCTCCTATAGTACACTTGATAGGAGGACTTTGTGAATACATATCAGAGCATCCAAAGCTAGCGAAATATGGGAACCCAGGAAACCTCTTAGTGAACATAACCATTAATAAGGTTTCCATTGGAAACACTCTCATAGACCTAGGGGAAGCCATCAATGTTATGGCCGCTACTACCTTGGAGAAATTACAGTTACAACCTCTTCTTAGGCTTACCCCAACCATTTTGGAATTAGCAGATAAGACCAGAGTTATACCTGAAGGAATTTTAGATGATATCATGGTTACTTTAGCCTCATGGGAGTACTTAGTAGATTTTCTTTTCATTCAATCAAAGGATCCTCATCCCATCATTTTGGGAAGACCTTGGTTAGCCACAGCCAATGCATTTATTGGTTGTAGAGAGGGAGAAATGACCATCTTGAATGGAATCTCTATCCAAAAGCTCACCATTTACCCTCCAGCTCAACCTATCATGGAGAATCTATGGTGGCTTGAATGTCCATATGAGAATGAGGACTGGGAAGAACCTGTATTGCCAAGTGACCATGCCTTGGCACTTCAGGAGCACACAATGGAAAATGTGTTAAACGAGTTTATTTCTACTATCACATGTGTGGATTTTCCACAATATTTTCCCCAATTTGAGTACATGTTTGGGGAAGAATTTTAGGAACAATTGGACCCATCCATATCTTTGAGATAGATGAGTCTACCATGTCTTATATTATGCCCTATGAGATTAGTCCAGAGAATTTTTACATATAAACTTTGGGCTAGATACAAACCAACAAAAACAGTTAGTAAGTATCCTTAAAGAACAATCTGGAGCATTCACCTGGGAATAAATTGACATGAAGGGTATACACCCTCACACATGCATCCATCAAATATATACCCAGGGGGAAGTAACACCTGTTAGGAAACCCCAGAGAAGGATGAACCCAGTACTCAAAGATATAGTAAAAGAGGAGATCCAAAAGTTATTAAATGTCGGATTTATTTATCCCATCTCCGACAATAAGTGGGTATCCCCGCTTGTAGTGGTTCCAAAGAAAGTGATCAGGAAATGGAGAATTTGTGTTGATTTACGGGAACTCAACAAAGCCACTCTGAAATACTACTTTCCTCTTCCTTTCATTGACCAAGTTCTGGATACCTTGTCTGGGAAGAAGTATTTCTCCTTTTTAGATGGGTACAATGGGTACAATAAAATTCTCATAGCACCCTAGGACCAGGACAAGACTACCTTTACTTATCCTTGGGGCACCTATGCCTATAGAGTTTTACCATTTGGATTATGTAATGCTCCTACCACATTTTAACGAGCAGTACTAGGGATATTTGTTGATATTATTCATGAATGTGTGGAGGTATACATGGATGACTTCACATTTTATGGAAACACTTACTAGGAAGCCTTAGATAACTTAGAGAAAGTCCTTATCATATGCCAAGAAATGAACCTATCTCTAAGTCATGAAAAATGTAAAATGTTGTTGACTGAAGCAGTGGTTCTAGGACATCATGTTTCATCTAAAGGGATAAAATTCGATCCTGCAAATATTGAGTTCATCATCAGACTTCCACCCCCCGAGACTCAGAAACAGGTGAGAAGCCTTCTTGGACATGTCGGATATTATCGGTGGTTTATTGAAAATTTTACAAAGATTGTTGCACCCATGTTTGGATTGCTAATAAAAGATGTTGATTTTGTCTAGACTGAGCAGTGTCAAACTGCCTTTGAAACCCTGAAAGCTAAGTTGTCTGTGGAACCAATTCTTAGAGGGGCCAATTGGACTCTCCCATTTCATATATCCACTGATGCCTCTGACACTGCAATAGGAGGAGTATTAGGGTAGAAAGAGGACCAGCAGTCCTATGCCATTTATTTTGTGAGCAAGAACTTGTCCCTTGCCAAGTTAAACTACACAGTTACCGAGAAGGAATTCTTGGAAGTTGTTCATGCTATTAACAAGTTTCATCATTAAATTACAGGTTATGCGGTATTTGTACATACAGATCATTCTTCCATTAGATTTCTCATGAATAAACCCATAACTAATGTTTGAGTGACTAGGTGGCTCCTGCTATTACAAGAATTTAATATCATTATGCTTGACCGACCTAGAAAGGATAATGCAGTAGTTGATTTTATTTAACGAATAAAAAATGAGGATGATGATATCCCTCTAGATGATAGTTTCCCAAATGAGCACCTGTTTTCCCTCTCTGTGAATACCCGGTGGTTTGCAGATATGGAAAACTATCTAGCTACTAGGAAGTTACCTTCTCATTTGTCACCTCATGAAAAGCGTAAAATTATTACACATAGTGCTAATTACTCTTGGTTTGGTCATGAACTTTTTCACACAGGTCCTGATTTGATTATTTGTAGATGTGTCTGAGAGGACAAGGTACCAGAAATAATATGAATTTGTCATGATGGACCATGTGGTGGTCATTTTTCTGACAAACGCACAGCATAGAAGGTGTTACATTCGGGTTACTATTGGCCTAGCATTTTCAAAGATGCTACCAAGTATGTGAGAAGTTGTGATAGTTTCCAAAGGATAGGAAGACCTACGTCAGCTAAAGAAATACCCTTGCGTGCCCAAGTTATGATAGAACCTTTCGAAAAATGGGCCCTTGACTTTGTAGGACCAATTTCACCCATGTCCCGTAAAAAGAACTATATTTTGGTTTGTACGGACTATGTCACCAAGTGGGTAGAAGCAAAAGCCCTATTCAGGGCTACAGAAAATTATGTTGTTGAATTCATCTATGAAGACATCTTCACCCGCTTCGGTGTCCCTTGTGAAATTGTTACAAACCAAGGCACTCAATTCAGTTCCAAGATGATGAGAAAGCTAACAGAGAAATATGGGATTAAACACTGTAAATCTTCTCCATACCACCTGCAAGAAAATGGTCAGGTAGAATCTACAAACAAAGTTCTAGAAGTTATCCTAACCAAGACTGTTCAATTACATCACCGGGATTGGGCTAATAAGATTCCAGAGGCTTTGTGGGCATATAGGACCACCTGGAGGAACACCACTGGGCATACCACTTATGAGCTAGTGTATGGGAAACAAGTACTTCTAGCAATAGAATTCCAAGTAAGGACCTTTTGTATTGTCGCAGAATTGGGATTGAACTTGGATTAGGCTCAGAAACAACACTCCCTACAATTGAATGAGTTGGATGAGATCAATCAAGATGTCATCCAATGAACAATATTAGACCAAAACCAGAGGAGCAAGTGGCATGACAAGTTTATTAAGAAGAAACACTTCTAACCTGGTGACTGGGATTTGTTGTTTGACTCTTGATTTAAAACCTTCAAAGGAAAAATCACCACCTGGTGGTTGGGCCCTTACGAGGTAGACACTATATATGACAATGGAGCTGTAAAAATCAAAACAATTGACAATGGAGTTGTAAAAATCAAAACAATTGACGATGGACAAGTCTCCTTTGCAGTAAATGGACACCGACTCAAATTTTATCATAAGCCCATTTCCAAAGAGGATTTTCTACAGGTCATGTCAACTGAAAAGGCATTGGCCTTAGTAGATGAGGAATTTCCCCCTTCTTCTTGAAAAAATTTATGAATTTTCTACTGTATATATGTAAATAGTTTTTGAATTTTGTTAATAAAGCAATTCTAGAGATTTATGTAAGTAATTATTTCACCAGAAGTAGACAATTTCAAGGAAATATAAAAGAAGGATTTTTCTTCAAAACATTGTTACACTTGAATTTTGTTGTCTGCTAAGAATCAAATGAATATTGACTTGTTGTAATTAGCCATATTTTTGCAAAAAATTTCATTTTCTTAAGGCATTCCAAAACAGTTTCTCTTGAAACTCTTCACCGTTGTATAAGGAAGTGATACTGTAACCATCAAGCTTAGATGTCTCTCGTACAGTTTCTTCCAAGAAACCTGAGTAAGTGAGTAAAGTATATTTATTAAAAAGTAATGAGGTCTGATTAGAGGTTAGTCATGGAAGCATCACAATAACTACAAAAGAAGAAAGTGAGTTGAGCCTAGAGATACCTTTCTGTTCTTTCTCAATTGTACCATCCATTACACACTAAATAGCTTGATTATATCATATCTTTAGATAGGCCACGTCCACTTAAGTACCCCTTACATCAGAATAATCACTAAGTAATATAATGGAAAGTCATCCTCTAACACAAATACCATCCCAATTGAAAAAAAAAAAGTTGTTTTCGGAGTTGTCCCCCCATCTTCTTGCATAAAGCAATCTTATACTAAAACCTTAAAAGATGGAGGGCTAGTCTCTGAGGGTGTAAGAGGCTAACCCGTCGAGATACTAAACAGGTCTGCTAGCAGTGAGTACCAGCTTGTGGTATTACTAGGTAAACCCATCGAAGTATTGAACAGGCTTGTTGGCAGCGGGGCATTCTACCTAGCGAGGATGGTAATCTGATAAAAAATAAATAATAAATTTAAAACTTGTCCTGATGTACGGAATTACTTGCAAACAAAGATGACATGAAGTATGTATGGTTAAGCTAAGGTTAATGAACTCCATAAACTTTCCATTGGGAACTAACTCTGAGACTATCTTGAAAATCTCTTGCCTACCTCTTCTTATCTATATATAGGATATATTATCCTATAGGTGGGGCCATCTTCTAACCATCTCTTCAGACCAATCTGTGAAATTCATCTTTACACTTTACAAACTGTAAATCTTCGACTATTGGGAGAATTGAATGGTTTCCTATAATTTTGATTGTGAGGTGTCACAATACTTAGGTTTGGGGGAGGGGTTCATGAGTTGACAAATAATCATTTCCTAGAGAAGTAAAAATTTGGAAAAAAAATTGTATTATTTTCATGATACAGGTTATTACATCTACAGTCATTTTATTTTAAAATGCTAATCTCATGTGTTCTATAAATTGTTGTACATATACTTAACAAACCACTTTATTGGTTCATTTTTGTTATAGGATGTTCATTGTAGGTTTGACATTACATGTTCTATGCAAGTGGATTGAGTGAGCATGGTGGAAAAATCAACAAAGAATGGAACATTATGCCTCTACTCTTAATCCTTGTGATTGTCAAAACCATTGCAATATTGCAAGCTATCCATTACAGGAGATAAAAATGTATTTAACACAGAGGTGTCGTATGAATTTATGTATGAGGTGTCATATGAAGTACCGTATGAGGTGTTGAACGAAGTGCCATATGAATTTACACACCAGTAACTGTCCATAATTCCAGGTAATTAGGAATCAATGACATTTAATCGAATTGGTTGAAGGCAATTAAGAGTGAGGATGCAAACTTTAGACATTGATCTAACTGTGCATCACTAAGCTTACCCCCAAAACGTGCCTTTGAATTCAAAATTGCTCACACATGGCATCTCGTGCACGCATGTGTGAAACCAATTCCTCCCTAGGCACATTCAAAAATGGGATGGGGTTACCTATTATCCCAATTCACCTCTGCCATTTACATTGCCTCTGTTTTAGAGAACGCGCTCAGCCTCTATCATTCTTTCCCCTGTTCAAATTGTGCTCGGCCCTTGCTCAATTCGTGCCATTCCTTGACCCGATCGCACCCTCTCTTGGTGAATTTTCCCTCTTCTTATTTATTCACATCATCATGATGCCAAAGAGGTATGAACCCTCTTCCTACGTAGACCTTTTCACCATTCCTGAGTTTTCACAGTGCAGGGAGGTGTTTTTGTGCACAGGCTGGGGGCAATTTTTATCCCACTTGTAGGGCCATGATGATGGCATCTCAATGCAATTTGAACTCATTTTTTATGGGAAGACAGTGCACGTGGGGTCTCTTACCTTTGGGGTCTCAGAATAATCCATTGTTGCATCCACAAAGCTTCCCAGAGTGGGAGATAGATGGTTCAAAAACCACCAGTTGTTGCACTCAAGCTATAACAGGTTTTTTAATCCTGAATTCCAGAACATCTCAGGAGCAAAAGGATATTCCAAGGAATGGATAGAAGAGGAACCAATCAACCCTCTCATAGTCATCACTAGGTTGATCACATGCGAAGGTAGATATTCCACTTTCAAAGCCTATCATTTCAGATTGCTAGCTCATTTTCAGTTCAACGAACCTTTGAATTTTCCCTTATAATTTCTAAAGAGCTTGGAGAAGATGTCCTCTAAAGTGAGGAAGAACGTAACTAACCCCCACAACAGCCTCTTTCACCATGGCCTAATCAAACTCCTTTTTCTAGCCGAATTAGAGAAACATGGGAAAACTTGGGATGCATTCATTTATCAATTTGCAGACCCTCACTTGACAATTAAGACTGGAAAAAAGCCACTTGGACTAAGGACTATTTCTCCATCCAAGCCCCTCTCTCCAAGGACTCCAAAACCCCCTTGCACAAACCATTTCTTTACCAAAACAATTCAAGAAGCTTGTTGAAACCCTTGCATCCTCATCGGGTAAAACAACCAAGAGTAAAGATCAAAGGAAGACTATTGCTAATCTGCAGATGCCTTCAATATATCTTGATCCCACACCTAAAAATCTCCAAGAAGTGATTCAACAAGACTTTCCTACAGTTCCCACAAATATGAGAGGAGCCAATCGATTTAATAAAGGACCCTTTCAAAAGAGTATTCGAAGCACAAGAGAAAAACCTTATGCAAAACCCTTTCCTACTTCGGACCTTATTCAAGTGTCCACCAATCTTGAGAGCCCTCATAAGAGATTTAGGGAAGTTTCTGCGGATGAATTAGAGACTCAAAGAAAGACAAAATCAGAACCTACCTCTCCTTATCAACCCCCTATTACTCCTACTTCACTAATGCCTACCCCAGATCTTAAGAATGATAGATTGTCCACATCTTTCAAAGGATCTAAGCCTTCCTCTGAGATAACTAATTCTACTCCAGCCATTGAGAAGCTACAAAAAGAGATTTTTTAGCTTATGCAACAGTGGGAAGAAAGGAAGACAATAGACACACATCTCCACCATGATAATGCAGTCCTCTAGGAAAAGGTAAATTCCCTTCAACAATTGGTTGATGAGATGACCAAATCCAACCGCAGCCTCAGAGCACAACTAAAGCAACATAAGAAGCATAAGGCAAAGTCTTCACAGCAAGAAGGAGAAGCTTCTAAAGTTGATCCTCCTTAGCAAGCTTATTCATGAGGGGTAATTTATTTTTGTTTGCAGTGGGATATGCAAAACCATAGGTGTGGGGGTAATGTTGAGCCCGTGATATGATCAATTTTCTGACGTTAATTAGTTCCTTTTTGCCAAATGTGTATATGCGTTTTCATGTTTTGAAGAAGTTTTTGAAGAGATTTTGTGTCAAATCACTATGATCCACACCAGGTATGCATAACTCATGTTTTATGATGATCTTGAGTGTAATTCAATATTTTTTTATGTTTCTAAGGATCTAATTCACAGTTCTCGTTTCACAGGACAAAATCGCAACTTGTTTTTGCTTCTAGCACTCAATCTGGTACTCCATCTGGTACTCCATCCGGCACTATGTCTAGTACTCCATCGGCACTCTGTCTGCCACTTCGTCCTGCACAAAAATGATGGGTGATTTGGCAGTTATGGTGTTGGCAGCCAGTAATTGGGCGAATCAGAGACATGGGTTTTTCTCGTGTTCATGGCCTCTAGCTACCGAACTCTTGACAACTCGATTTGGGTTGTTACGTTGGGCGATTATTGGCTTGCCTCATTTCGGCAGTTAGGGCATCTTTAATGCAATTTATTGTTTTTAGAAGAGGATTGACCCTCCAGTGGTCAACCTCTCAACTTATAAAATGTATAAATACCACCTCAGTGGTCAAACAATAGTTAAGAAGTTAAGGAATAGAGAGTTAGAGACAAAGACAATTTTAGCTCTGTTTTACCATTTTCATTTTGTCAGAATTGTGTAAAGACTGTGTTTTTAGTTTTAATGGTGAATTCGTGTTGTTGAAGTTTGTGGTGTGCCTTTGAAGAGTAACCACGACTTGCTCAAGGACCCACCAGCAGTCTGGATGAGTATCCTATGAGTTTTCTTATGAATTAGATAGCGTAGATGTCTTTTTATTTCTTTTCCTGTACATGAATTGTCATTTTTCTTTCTTGTTATATAAATTGCTATTTATAATTTAATTGGTTTAATTTAGTTTTGCAGGTTATTATGAGGAATCTTGTTAATATACAATGACTCTTTAGTTAGTAGAAGCAAGCTTGCAAGCTTAGACACTAACCCTATGTGTGATTAGATGATAGATTAGACTTTTTTTATGTTCAAACGGAGTTTTAAATCAAGTTTAAAATAGAATTTAAAACAAAATTTTAGAACAAAATTTTAATTCATGCTTTCTTTGACAGAGCTTTAGTGGATGGATAGTATTAGTTCTAGTTTTCATTTTTAGATTGCTTATTCAATTACTATTTATTTTTTGCTTATCTAGTTGTTAATTAATTTGCTTACTTGTCATATGCTAGAATAATGTTTAATTTCTATTTATGAGTATTTCTTCTTTTTGCAATTTGAATTATTAAATTAGCCTACTTCATGCAATTTCTTTCTTAGATTTAGGTTGTAATTTCAATTTGTAGTTAATGATTGAATTTAGTATAGTATGAATTTGCTTACGTAGTAAAGAGTGCAATTGAATTTCACAGCATAATCTATTTATAACTATTGATGATTAATAAATGAGTAATAGTCACATGGATATGCAAGGTAATTGATGTTGTTCTCATAATGGCTAAGTTCTCACTGAATTGCCTAATTCACACTTTTCACTTTGCTATTGAAGTCAATATTGAGTTTATCAATCTTGAATTATCTTTCATTGTTAAGTGTCATCGTGATATTATAAGACATCGGAGACATTAACACAACCATCAACACTATATTTGAGTTTTCATAGATTAGAAGATAGTTTTCTTTCTTTCATAGATTAGAAGATAGTTTTCTTGTTGTTGTAGGATAGATAGTCTTCTTTCTTTGGTAGATTAAAGAGTAGTTTGCTTATCAT
>SNQJ01S0033738.1:1193-12256 GCA_010110895.2 Picea sitchensis
CCTGGGTTCTCCAACTTCACATGGTCATAACTCTCTAACCGTGAGGAGTTATGTGACGTTCTACATACCACTAGAAATGGAATGACAAGAAATATCCATCTAGGATAGTTTCCCTAACAAATTCACTGTCATTAATCTCATTATTCCACAATTAAGCATTGGTTCTCTTACTCCACAAAGCGTCTTCTCGTGAGGGATTTCATCATAAGGGGACCACTTTGGAGTTCATCCATATTTAACTCTTATAAACCATGATAAAAAAATAATGAGTCATATTTACATCAAACAATCTTGGGTCCATTACCCAAACCTTTGTTCTATGGGGCTTTCTTCAAGGGTTGACATCAATGACAACGAACCTTAATCAACAGTTAGAAGGTGTGGAAAATTTCCATGCCTGGAAGTACATAATTGGACTCCTTCTTGAAGAGAATGATGTTGCAAAATTCATAAAAGAAAATGCAGCCAAAGAGAAGTACAAGAAGGATATGATTAGGGCCAAAATAATAATTGCAGATTCCATTAAAGACCACTTGATCCCTCAAGTGTCTTCTAAGAATACTCCAAAAGACATGTTTGATTCCCTAACCAGAATGTATGAAGGAAACAACATCAACTAAAATATGAACTTGAGAGCCCAACTCAAGAATACGAAGATGAAAAAAGGAGAAACAATTCAAGACTATTTCTCTAGGGTTTCTCAATTCAAGGACCAGTTGGAGACAACTGGATACAACTTATATGGAGATGAACTCATAATGGAAACTCTTAATGGTCTCACAAGACCTTGGGTTTCCTTCATCCAAACTATTTGTGCAAGAAAATATAAATTCCAATTTGACAGTTTATGGGAAGAATGCGTTCAACAAGAAGCAAGAGTGGCCAACCAAGAATTCATCATATTAAGTTATGAAGATAAATCCCTAGCTTATCATGCTAAGGGTGGGAAGAAAAAGTTTCATTTTCAAAAGGAGACCCACTTTCATAAAGAATCTCACTCTCCAAAGAGATTCCAGAAATATCGTAAGGGTCAAAGAAAGGGAAAAATTTTCTCCTCCTATCAATGTTATCATTGTGATAAGATGGGACACATTTCTAATAAATGTCCTTCCAAAGGAGAAGAATACAAAAGGATAAATAACAAAAGAAATCATTCCCATGTAGCTAAATATGATGAGCCGCCCAATAAGTTAACCAAAGAGGATATTGAATATTATGTTTTGTTTTCATCCCTCTTAGGATCTGTGGCACCTACAGAGGATACTTGGCTCATAGATAGCAGTGCCTCTAAGCACATGACAGGTCAGAAAGAAATTCTCTCTAGCCTTATAGAAAAGGACTTACCCTATAAATTTTCTCTTGGATATGATTATTAGTACCCTATCAAAGGAATGAGAGAATCCACTTACAAACTTGATTCAGGAACTCCGATGAGAATGAAGGATGTACTCTATGTACTAGGCTTGAGAAAGAACTTACTTTTTATTTCAGCTCTAGATAAGAAAGGTTTTAGGGTTGCATTCATAGATGGTGAAGTTCTTATGTGGCCTAAAGGAAAAAATATATAAGATGTAGTTGTTATTGGAACAAAAGAAGGTGGGTTGTACAAGTTAAAAGGTCACTCATATGTAGCCTTAACTCACTCTATTGAAATTCCTTGTGAACTTTGGCATAGAAGATGAGATCACATCAACTACAAATCCTTACCATATGTAATCAAGTTAGTTACAAGTTGACTGGAATTAAAGATTTATTATTAAGGTGTATGCAAGGGATGTGCACAAGGAAAGAACATAAATAATCCTTTCCCAAAGAGCAACAGTAAAGCAAAAGGAATCTTGGAACTTGTCCACTNTGTAATCAAGTTAGTTACAAGTTGACTGGAATTAAAGATTTATTATTAAGGTGTATGCAAGGGATGTGCACAAGGAAAGAACATAAATAATCCTTTCCCAAAGAGCAACAGTAAAGCAAAAGGAATCTTGGAACTTGTCCACTCAGATGTATGCGGTTCAATGCCATCAACCTCTCTAAGAAGGTATGTATATTGAGTATCCTTTATTGATGATTACTCTCGTAATACTTGGGTTTATTTCTTGAAATCAAAAGATGAAGTACTTGGAGATTTAAATGAATTGAAAGCCTTGATAGAAAACCTCTCTAAAAGGAAAATCAAGGTACTCAGGTCAGACAATGGAGGAGAGTACACTTCAAATGAATTTGGAAGCTTTTGCAGATATGTCGGGATTAAGAGGGAGCTCACCACTCCCTATAATCCTCAACAAAATAGAGTAGAAAAAAGAAAGAATAGAATGATTATGGAAGCAGTAAAGACCATGATTCATGATCAAGATCTTCCAATGCACTTATGGGATGAAGCATCAAAAACAACAATATATGTCCAAAACATATTATCCCATAGTGCACTTGGATTCAAAACTCCCGAATAAATTTTCACCGGAAAGAAGCCAGAATTAATCCATCTCAAAATATTTGGTTGTCTAGTATTTGTACACATTCCAAAATAAAAGAGAACTAAGTTGGATCCTTCAGGAAAGAAGGGAATTTTTGTTGGATACTGTGAGGTCTCTAAGGCCTTTAGAATTTACATACCAGATTACCATCATATCAAGATCAACAGAGATGTAACCTTTGATGAAGATGAATAACTCAAAATATCAAGGAAATTCCATCTTGAAGAAGTATATGAAGAAGAACCTATAGCTCCTAGAGTTGCAAAACCCATGAAGGAAGTTACAATTGACCCTAATGATGAGATTCCAAAAGATCATGATATGATAAAATCTCAAGAACCTCCCCATCTGACGATCTCTCACAAGAGAAATCCATATTGGGAAAGAGAACTTATTCAAGATGTATAGAAGTATGGTGCCCCAGAGGGAACCATGAGACAAAGAAATAAACCTAAGCCATTCTCCAACTATATGGCCTTGATGTGTGTTATAGCAAGATTTGCCTCACCCCATGCAATCTTGTACATAAGGCATTTTTCCATTTCCCTATGCAGACTTGAAGTCCCTTTTTTCAAATCCCAGAGCTAAAAATATATTTTTTCCACATATACACATCCTGCATACTATACAACATGTGTATACGCAGGTTGCACCACTACAACCCGTGTATATCGGAAAATGTGCCCAAAATTGAAAAATGGTGTCGGGTTTCCATGTCACGTCACAAGATCAATGATCATTGGACTTCCATATACTCGAAACGTTTCGAATCGGCCCTTTAGTTCCACTTGAAGTCTATAAATGGTCCAAATATGAGCTATGGAAAAGAGGAGAAATAATTCAACTTTGAGAGCAAAGTTACTGTGGAGAAATTATTCACTTCACATTGAGTCTGCATCCCTTTGTCCTTTAAGTCTGAACACATTGTTCATCCCCCAAGCTCTTCCATTACTGATTGAGAACTTCACTGTCTCTCTTATATGATCTTGCTTTTGGTGGAGGATTGAAGTGGTGGAGGCCCATCTGGAAGGAGCTTATTTGCTCAATTCCAAACCCTGTCGACACAGAATTTTGTAACTCATTCACTTATGTTGATTATATCTTAATAAAAATACTCTTTTCTTGTCCAATTAATATCTTGAAAATATTTGAATTATTATTCCATGGGCGTATTTGTTATGAATGTTGATGGATTATGCTATTGAATGTGCTAACATCATATATTATCAACATATGCTTGCATTGCTTGGTTGTTGAGGACTAGTTGCAGGTATATTGCGTTAGGTCAAGTGCTCAATGATGGACTTCATCGAACGTATGGACAAGGTAGGCATTTTATCTTGTATTGCTATAATATTTGTCTATATATCATACATGATATTAGAGTCTATAGTCATTTCTGTCTTTTGTAGTTTACCCCTTGCCATAGAGAGATTTTCCTCGTAACAGAATTGGCGACCATATTGGGGATTGAATCTTCTTTTTTGGGGTTTGGAGTATTTTTCTCCTTAGATTGCTCTTGTTCATATTGAGTTTCTTGTCGTGTGATTGCTTGAAAGCCTCTTTTCACTCATTTTTTGAGTCTTTCAGCCTTCACCTTAGCCTAGCTGTGTTTTGACACATATACTCAGGTTTTTGCTTGACAGTCGTGTACATACGTGTGCTATCCTTCTGCAAGTTGCGTACATATGCACTTGTCCCTTGAACAGACGCATATATCAACCTTTGTTGCTTGATTGCTAGGTTTGGTGGTTGCTGGGTAAGTTTTGATGATTGTTGAGTCTTCTTGGGTCTTTGTAGTGACTGTTAAGAGTTTGTGGAATGACAAGAAACCTGTCTTTGGTTGAATTTTTGGGCAGTTCCTTTCTCATCATATTTTCATTTTGATTCTCCTTTCACCTTGGGTTGGGTGTTTTTCTCCTTGATATCCTACTTGGATTGTCTCTGTCTATACACAGTAGAGTCTTTATATCAAGTTGTTGTCCAGTCCTTGCATTTTCATTTTTCTTATATTGAAAATACAAAAATATTAGGCATTTTACATTGATTGGCATTTTGATCTCTTGAGTCTTTGTCATTTATCTTAGTGCATGTAAAGAAATATTTCATTTTTATTGCAGAATTGAATTGAAAATTTCATTTTTAAGAAGCATATCATTTATTGGAAATTGAAGTTAGGACTTTGCATTGTATTAATATTCATTTATTTTACTTGTTGAGTCATAACATCACTAGTTTCACGACCACACCTTTTGAGTAAGCAAGGTCATTAAAATTAACGCTATAATTTAAAATTGATTAGTAACGATTTTATTTTCTAGGGTGCATAAAATAGCTTAGGATTTAGTGCCTTGGAATAGGATTTTGTGAGTAAACTTCTCCAAGGCTATTAAATCAACATATGTGTGTGACCAAGGGAGTGAAGAAATCCATTGTATAATCAGTAATATCAGGAGGTTCCACTTACACCGGAGTTAAGAACGAGGTCGCATGAGGTCAGTTGAAGGGATATCCCCCCGATACCTTTTTAGCGTCAGAGATATTTCTAGGGATCTTGATAGTGCCCTTACCTCCGTGAGAGGCGATGCTGTCAGGGTTTCAGGCTTTTCTACCATACCCATACAGTGGAACTGACTTACGACTGTTCTCCTGTGCATTGGTTATGCCATGGTTTCTTAGTTTCTTGACTTAGGTGCCACATAGGTTACTTGCATGGGTTATTTTGCAGGTACCCTGGGTCAGATAAGGGTTGGACAACACACAACCTTTATGGAGGATTACCTCTCTAGGGGGATCTGATCGACTAGTTGTTAAGCCCACAAGGGCCCTTATAACTGATTATGATACCTCTGATATTTAGCAAGGAGTCTCAGGCCCCTCTTGGGTGAGGCATACCTACTTTAGGGAGGGAGGTCCCTTTCAACCACTTTATCCTGTTTGTGTGCATATTGGTTGTTTGATTATTTTTGGTGTGCTCTTTGATTACTAGTTGGCCTTAGGATTTTTTTTTTATATATTAAATCTTAAGTCATCGTGGAGTTGGACCAATTTCCCCGCCGGTCTCGCTGCTTGTTACAATTACCACCGCATTTGAGTCTTTTCTTTATAAAAGGAGTAGAGTTATTAAAAGTGGTACACACACCTCCACTTATCAGAATTTTGATTCTATAAGGATGAGTACTGAATCGAGTCATCGATATACTAGGAGCCCTTCTACTCCCATACCTCCTATAGTTAATGGCACCCCTTCGACTCCTGGAACCATAATGGTTGTAGTGTCGGAGGCACCTATCATCAATGTTTCTCATCCTATAGTGAATACTCAACCTATTGCCATGAACCCATTTGGGTCTCTTGGTCACTCACCAGCCTATAATGTTCAGTCCATCCCGATGGCCTCTAGTACTTTTTCCTATGGTATGCCTAATTTTACATCACATTTTTCAAACTCCATCCCAACCGCTAGCCCCAATGCTAGCATTGAACTTGGGGGCACAACTCCTTATACTATGTTCTCGTTTGGTGTCTCTCAGATCCCTCAAATGACTCTTACCATGGGAGGAATTCCTTCTTTTATCCCCGGGTCTAATCTCGTTGCTTCTGGGTGGAGTAACCAACTTGGCAAGCAAGCTTCTACTCAAGTTCCATCCTTTACACCCACCTCCTTTGTGCCTATTATGACCAACACATTTGGCATGATGAATCCACCTTTATCCTCCAGATTCACACTCAGAGCAGGTCAATTTCACACCTTGGGCAACCCTTAACCTGGAGCCACTCTGACTGGGGGTATTTTTTATAACCCTCATTAGAACATTCCTACCATAATTATGCCCAACCAACCCCTTATGAATTATCCTAGAGGAGGTTCTTACAATCCTAGACAGGGCCATGGTGCTTACCAAAACCCTGGACGGGATTCCCCAAACACAATCTTTCCAGGGAACTTGGGGCCAGATGCCACAACCCCCCCTCCCTTTTCTGGCCACACTCAATCTACCATACTTGTCTAAGTTGATGAATGAACCTATGTTTCATTATCCCACATGGCCCCCTGTTCCCACCAAGCTTCCTTCAGATATTCCAAAATTCGAAGGAAAGAATGGTGAGGATCCTGGTGATCATGTTACCACTTTTCACTTATGGTGCTCTTTGAATTCTCTTAATGACGATACCATGTGGTTAATATTATTTCAATGCACTTTCATAGGGGTTTCCATGAAATGGTATATCGAGCTACCTAGCGGGGCATACGAGACCTTTAGTTAGATGGTTTTAGTCTTCCTTAACCACTTCCAATTTCCAGTTTGTTACGATGTTGGCCTAGAACTTCTGTCGACCTTATGCTAGGACAAATCCACTCATATATCATATCACATCTAGGAGTGGCGTAGATGGAAGAGGTTGATCAATACCTGCATACCCTCGAAATTCCTCTTAGAGTGGTTCCTTAAGTCTTTACAGCCTCCTATTTCGAAGGATGTTGCGACATCTAGGGTTACATCCGAGGAAGAAGGAATCTTCAAATCCTAGCAATTAGATATTATATATGCCGAGTCTGGGATGTTATACGAGATTCTTCTAGATGCATAGAGGTCAAACTATGACCCTAGAAAAAATCCCGGAGCTCATGCCGATGGCATTGTAGGCTCCTCCAATGTGAAATCTGCAGCCTCGATGACAAGCCATTTGAAAGAGTTGTCTCTAAACCAATTTGTAGGAGGGACAGCTTGATCTATGTCTTCCAATCCCACTCAATCGGTGGATGTACATTCTGTGCAATCGTCAACCAACCCAAATGGTAACCAACAACCAAGCAAGAATAAGAAGAAAGGACGTAATAATAATCGCAAGGGTGGGAAGAATAATAATAAACCCAAGGACAATGGTAATGATGAGAGAATGAATAATAATGTTGGTGAGGGCAAGAAAGAAAGGTGTAAGGTGAAATTTCCCTGTAAGATTTGTACAAATGATCATATTACTCATTTATGGCCCAAACTTGTAGAAGCTGCGAGGCTCTTATCTCTACTGCATGTTGTGCTGATGAATCCTTTTCCACATAAACAACACATGGCCTCGAGCTCCTCAAATGAAAAAAAAGTGGTCGATGGGAGTCAAAACCCACCGACACAAGACAATGATCATTTGTGCATCAATATGGTCAATTCTTAGGTTAATTTAGCCACCTAGTCTTGCGATTACAGTTCTCCACAAACTGTACATGGTCTAGAATATCCTCCTCCTCAGGAGACGCCCTTGTAGTTCGAAAAACCAGAGCCATCACCTCATATTTCGAAATGAGTACTCAAGCACTCTACCCACAATCCAAATTCTAGAGCCACCCATAATTAATCTATTGTTAAGGACCTAGGTCAAACCCCTTGTGCTATGTCGGCCCTGTAGGTACTCTAGACATGTCCTTCACAGAGGAATTCCTTGCTATTTGTGTTAGGATATCTAGACCTTAGTGGCTCGAAAGTTATCAAGTTTGACGTCATAGATGTGAAGCCTCGCTTGCCTTACCATGTGGCATTCCAAATCCACGTGGGTTACTCTAAGTATACCATCAAGTGTGTGGTTGTTGATGAAGGCACTGCAACATGTGTGATGTCCCTGATCTATTGGAAACCTCTCAGCTCTCTGAATCTCTCTCAGTCTCCAACCATGTTGATTTCTTTTGACGGTCGTTCCTTCCACCCTCACGGTATTCTTCCTACCTTTCCGGTCCAATTAGGTGGGAAGATGACAGAGGTGGATGTCGAGGTGGTTGATGCACCTCTCGATTATAACTTGTTACTAGGACACAATTAGACTTATGCTATGAATTTCCTCATATCGTCCATCTTTCACAATCTTTGTTTTCCTCATGATGGGGAGATCATGACGATCGACCAGTTGTCCTTTGCATATGCTAGCCCCAGTGTATCTGTTGGACCGTCGATCCCTGTGGTCGACAATTCTCAGTCAGCAACTGAGAATATCAATGTTAGAATGTATTCATCCCTTATGGGTAGCTTTGACTTCATGGCACCGATTCACCATGTTTACACCATGTCCAGTAGGCCCGTTTCATCAAAGAGGTATATTCCTTTCCAAACTTCCTATTTTAACGATCCTTAGACCCTACCTTCCTCGACTGTGTCTTGTGAAGGTCAGTCACATGCTGGAATGGACATGCCACTATCGGTAGTGGAGATAGCATATCAAGTTGTTCTTGACTCTTTCGTCGATCCCGATCATATTACCTCACAGACGGATGAGGAGGATCTTGTTCTTAAGCTCATGTGGGCCACTTCGTCGTCTTTCTCACATAACTACCTCGATGAGACTTTTCTCTCGGATGAAGCTATCATCAAGGCCATTAATGGTTCTGACAAACCTTGGGATGATATGTATCATCACTCTTATTTTCTCCAAGAGCTTGCTAGAATCGAACAAGATGACTTTCGATCTACTCTGAGTGAGATAGTCGGTCACACCGTAGTTCCACTTAATACACAGGACATTTATGCCAAAGGAAATACGGTGACTATCTCTCCTACCATCGTGATCGATATCTCTCGTACCCCTAGCAAGATTGAAAATGTACCAGAGGAAATCCTGATCTACACCAAGCTCTTCAAGGAATTTCGAGATGTATTTTCTTGGTCATATGAAGAGATGCCAGAAATCGACCCTCGAATTGTCGAACATGAGATTAAAACTTACCCGGATGCTAAGCTTGTTCGAAAACATCTTAGAGATGTCAATCCCCGGAAGGTCCCTTCTATTAAGGCAGAGGTAGAGAAACTGCTTAATGTTGGCTTTATCTACCCAGTTCCCTTGACTGAATGGGTATCCAATCCCATTCTTGTGAATAAGTAGCAAGGAACCATCCGTGTATGCATGAATTTTCGCAACCTGAACAAAGCCTGTCCTAAAGACAACTTCCTGACACCTTTCATCGATCAGATTCTCGAAAAGTGTGCAGGAAACAAAGTTTTTTCTTTCATGGATGAATTTTCAGGGTATAACCAAATTCAAATTAAACCCAAGGATCAACATAATATGACATTTATTTGTCCTTGGAGTAATTTTGCATACCGAAAGATGACTTTCAGCCTTAAAAACACTAGAGAAACCTTCCAACGTGCTATGACCTTCACATTCCACGATCTTAAGAATATAGTCGAAGCTTATATTGACAATCTTGCTGCTCACGCTCGTAAGAGAGTGGATCACCCTAAGCACCTTCGACTAGTTTTTGAAAGATGTCATCATTATAGAATTCGATTGAACCCTCATAAATGCATATTTTGCATTAGGTCTGGACGTCTTCTAGTATTTTTAGCCTCTGAGACCGGGATCATGGTAGATTCACTAAAGGTTGAGGCAATACTTTGATTGCCTCCCCCTTGCACTATTTGAAAACTTCAAGGTTTACAAGGGAAAGCTAATTTTTTACGTTGGTTTATAGTAAACTATGGAAATATTGCTAATGGTTTCATGTGTCTTTTGAAGAAGGACACCCCTTTTATCTGGGATGAGTGAGCCTAGGAATCCTTTGATGCTTTGAAGGAAGCCTTAGTATCAATGCCTCTACTGAAGTCTCCATACTATAGTAGAGATTACTTGCTCTATGTCGTCCCGTCCAAAGAGACAATTGGTATGGTTTTGGCTCAGGAGGATGATGAGCTCAACGAGCACATCATCTACTATCTTAGTCGAAACTTAGTCGGTCCTAAGATAAAATATTCTCACGTTAAAAAGATAGATTTGGTTTTCATCCATGCAGTCCAACGATTATGGCCTTATATATTTCTTTTCAAAACTGTTGTGATTGTTGATGTCAATCCATTTCAATATGTCCTTACTAGGTGTATAATAGGGGGAAAATACAATAAATGGATTATCATTTTACAATAATTCGATCTCGATTTCACTTTTGCAAAATCCAAGAAATCACTAGTCTTTCCAGAGTTAATATCCAACTTCCAAAGTTAATATTCATGTTGATTATTTTGTGGATGAACACATTTTCCTTGTCTCGTCATCTAACCCCTGATATGGATACATTATTCTCTATCTTCAAACTTTTAATTTCCCTCAGTATATCTCGCGAGATGACCGACAACATGTATGATACTAAGCTAAGAATTACCTTATCATTGACGACACTCTGTATCGTTGAGGAATAGACAATATCCTGTGTCATTTTTTAACTCACGAAGAAGTCAAGTCAGTTCTAAATGATTGCCATAGTGGGGCTTGTGATGGTCATCTATCTAGGCTTGCGACAACCCAAAAATTTTGCGAGTCGGTTATTTTTGGCCATCTATATTTAAAGATTGCATTGAAGCGGTTAAGAAGTGTCACCCCTGCTAGGTGTTCACTCGAAAAATGCACTCACACCCAGCCCCTCTCCATCCAGTCAATACCGTTGGTCGCTTCACCAAGTGGGGGGTGGACTTTGTAGATTGCAACCCAACTTCGGCTAAGGGGCATCAACACATTATCGTGGCCGTAGAATACTTTACTAAATGGGTCAAGGCCATGCCTACAATTAAGTCCGATAGGAGGACTGTCACCTTCTTTGTATTCAATCAA
>SNQJ01S0033738.1:12273-41924 GCA_010110895.2 Picea sitchensis
GTCACTGATCATGGAAGTCACTTTTAGAATGAAATGATGGAAGAGATAACATCTAATATGAGGTTTAAGCATGGTCATTCTTTCCCTTACTACCCACAGGAAAATGGATAGGTAGAGGCCATCAACAAGTCTGTCAAGACCATTTTGTAGAAAAATGTCAGCTAGAACAAATGTGACTGGCATATTATGCTATATTCCTCACTTTGGGCATACCAAAACTCGGTCAAGACTGCTAGTGGATTTTCTCCTTTCCAGTTAGTACACGATGTGGAGTCGATCTTACCTATTGAATGTGAAATCCATTCCCTTAGATTGCCAGTCACACTCCTCTATGACACTTTTGATCTTGAACAATGCCTCATACACCTTGAGAGCCTTGACAAGGAGTGTCAAGACACCTCTATGGCTATCAAAGAGAATAAAAGACGTGTCATTGTCCAATACGATAAGTCTGTATGTCCTCGGTTATACACTGAGGGTGACTTGGTCCTTTTGTATGATCAAGCCAAACAACCGATAGGGGTAGGCAAGTTCAAACCCATGTGGCATGGTCCCTATATCATGCAAAATGTCTTAGAAAAAGAAGCCTATGAATTGGAATATTATGAAGGGAACATGTTGGTTGAGCCCAGGAACAATCTACTTGAAAAGATATTACGCTTGAGCCCCAAGCTTGGGCGTAACTCTTTGTATACTAATGTAATTTAGTGTATATATCTTTCCCTTGGTTGGAATATGTTAACATAGTCTTCGGTCTACTTAGGATTCACAGACAGAGCCAGTCGTCATACACAGAACTTGGCTTCCCCTGCTTGTGTGGTTTACTCACCCGAGGGTCTACTAGTGTCTTCAGGTGGCATATTCCTAGGGCTATCCATGAATAACATGGCTGAATATAGCGTTGTTATAGAACTTTTGCGCGATGCCATTTCACATGGTATCCACTCTTTGGAGGTTCGCCTGGATTCCCAGTTAATAGTATGTCAGTTGAATGACAGTTACCATGTGCATGACCCCACGTTACTATGATGATTCCTATGGGTACGCCTTTTAGAATGACAATTTGATTTTATTACTTATCATCACATACCTAGGAGTACTAATTATGTATTTGATGCTTATGCTAATTTTGTTTAAGAATGGAATTTGTCACACAACTAAAGCAAAGAAAACATTCTCATCAATGTACACATTGTAACATAAGTAAAGCCGAAGAACCATGTTTTATGTATATTTCAAAAATATGATGTTTATAGTACAAAATTGGAGCCAATACCCTCAATACACATTTACAACCAATAATACAAAATCCATGACATCTATGAATGTGGCTCCAGATGTGTCTCATGATAACAAACTACGGAGTTTGCAAGACACCAAAAGAGTTGAACCCAATATCTGGGCACGCCAACCACCTACCGCTACATATCCTTCGACAAATCCTCTACCCGAACCATCGAAATCCTATGTGTCAAATGAGACAGGTTTCCCTGTACATTTTGAAGGACTCTCTCTATTTCTCCTACTGCCACCTCATCTCCCTGGTGCCTCCGACGATGTCATGGAAGCCCGTCTGGTCGTCGTGGACCTATGTCTACGTCACATACGTGTCTAGTTAGTACTTAAACATCATCAAAAAACATTTTTGTTTTCCTATACAAAAATACAAAAAAATGAAATATTTAAAAACTATGACATACCTATGTTCCCGTAGGAGGTCCCTGGTGGCAATGGCATGTTAGGGTCCCCTTTGAAGTCGATCCCTGCATAGGTATAGTCATCCATAGCAATGACTTGTCATCTCCACCAGTAAAATAAATCATCGTGGTAGGGTGTGGGCACCCTACCTCCCCCCTGTCATCTCATCACCTTGGTGTATTGTGCCATGGCTAGATCACGAGGTCCTCATGGAATGATCTCAACTCTAGGTCCCAAACCTAGAGCCTTCTCAAAGAAAAAGATACACAAGATGGAATCAAACCTAAAGTTCCTCTTATAACCCTGTTTGCATTCTATTAACTGGCTCTTCATATTATCTAGTAGCGAGGTGCACCAATTGTACACTGTGGGTCTCAAACACTCTATAGAGTATAACATAAGTGGCTTCGATGCTTGGTGAAATGAAGTCAATCCTATGATCTAGGTCAAAATGAGGACAAAAATATTGAGGCTTAGATTGTTTATCGCTCGGATGGGGAGTTGACTCCCGACCTTCTCAGTCCCTTCTATGCAATGAGCGTCTATGTATTATTCTATATTCATACCACTCCCAGCTCCCTAGGATTTGAGGTTCACCACCTCACCATGACGCGACAACCCCGTCAAGAAATAAATATCCTCGACTTTAATCCTTAATGGTTTCCCATCAAGGTTGAATCTCTCATTGTTTGGATCCCAGTAATCCACGAGCAACTGTAGCAACCTCATTTGCGACCTCATCAATTTGAGTGCCCAAAAATTATACAACTACATCTTTTCAAGGCCATTTGGGCCCCCAAATCTCTCTCCACAGCAACATCTACCTCCTCATGTTCCCTTTCCCTCCACTCTAGCACCGTCCTGCCAAAGAAACATCACTTTTTGAGTTAGTAACCATCAAAAAATTTGTTGACGGACATATACGTGGGCTGCAACATTCACAATCACGTATAGGGATGAGTATATATTGGTTGTCTTTTAGACATCCACGTATAATCAAGCGTATATGCGACCCGATGAATGGTAGCCCGCATACACCTAAACTTTTGATTTGCACCCTAGATAACTCAAAAATTCAAACCTAAATACAAAATGTAATCCACTAGAAAGAAATATGAGGGGAAGAGGAATTACTTGGTCTAGACGGTCGCTGATTTTGTCACTTGACGCTCCCGCAATCACTAGTTGAAGATCGGAGGTAATTTGGTCCAAAATTCACTATTTGGGTAAAAAAGTCAAATGACATAGTAAAATTTGGTTTTTATTACTATTTATAGCAATTTTTACCCACTTTCCATAGTTTCAGATCGTATTTTTTCCTAACGGACTAATACATCAATGGATTGAGTTGGTTTTTGTAGTTTTTGCCAAGGATTCTTGTGGCTTTTAGCATTATGACGACCATTCGTAACTACAAACATGTATTTTCGCTACCCAACATATAGGATAGGTATCCATTCCATTATGCACACTTGCATTGTCCTATAACTGTTACTCATATGCCTTAGGTATGGACCCAATTTTTTGCGACATAGAACTCTCCATCTACTACAAGACATGTCGTTATCAAATGGTAGAAACTTACCAAACATGGGTACCCTAGTTAGATCCTCTGCTTCATTTGGTGCCCATGCAGAGATTTTTTCTGTAGGACCAAGAGTCCATTATAGATAATACATGACTTTATGTTGAACCTCATTTCTCACTCATAAACATGATGACCTATACCTATTGGACTCCCAGCAAGTTTGATTTAAGCTCTTTTCTAACTCATTTTCAAAAAGAGAAAAGATTTCTGAGTGAACTTGTCTCTTTCACACTCATAAATTGGATTTGAAAGGACGTCTATTTGGTACAAGTTTATCCATTGTTCAAACCAAAAGGACTAAGATTATGAAAAAGGACATCTTTTTGGTGTTAAGTTGTGATTGCATCTCATGCCCTTGCTTGCAGTATTGAGCCTATTGTCGGTTCTCGCTTTGCATTATAAACCGTTTGCCTCAACAATTTTTTATCCTCAACCAAGTAGAGCATTGTTTACATCCTTTTTAACTTGACACCCTATACCCAAGAGGGAACATTCCCCAGAGTTTCCATCTCCCATAGGCACCTCCTTGCATTGAGAATAGGTATGTTCCATTGGTGGAACTAGTTTTGCTTACTCGCGACACTCATTTCCTCCTTTGTATCATAACATTCATTTGACTATGAAAAAATAAAAAAAGATGGAAGAGAAGGGAGTATTATCTTGTATTGGCCATGTTGGCCCTTGACCAAGTTTTGAGAGATCATTTGTCAAGTTTGACCTATTTTGGGACTTTGACAACCTGTCGAAGGAGGAGCACAAGACGAAGTAGAGATTGCGGGATCTAGGCCCATTTTTGGGTCCTTTTTGGGATTTGGGATTATGTAACGTGTATGGGATGTCGGCCCATGGGTTTACCCATGTTTAGACCTATTTTGTAATGTATAAATAGATGTCTAGGCTATGTAAGAGGAGGATAAGATATTCATATCTGTGTGATATTAGGCTAAGTGTTATATCTATGTGATTGAAGGATTGTAAGTTCTTTGTGCATACTGTGTGAGACTTGTAGAGCTACGTGCAAGGAATTGTAAGAAGGCTTGGTGTTCTACCCTAGCTCGAAGAAGGAGGATCTGGCGAAGTGTGCATAGATCTCCTGTCTTCTGCGGAGTAGAATTTTGATGCTATGTGTTTGTAAGAAGCTTGACCAAAGATAATAAAGAAGAAGAGTTGGTGGACATAGCCCCAGGGTGGGGGTGAACCATGCATATGTTGTGTTGCTCTGCTTTGTGCAATGTCTTGATGTGTTTATGTCTTTACTTGCTAAGTGCTTTGATATAGATAGATAGATCTATTTATGCTTTGTGTTAATAATGTATATGAATGTTAGATCTGACCTATGTGAATATGCTTAGTGCTTGAATCTACTAGATCTAATCTACCTCTCTATGATAAGTGATTAAATACATCAGATCTAAGTGACTGACGTGATGCTCTATTTTATCTGTGCAGTAGAATAGTGGTTAAATATTGATGAACTATCGGTGCTAAGTGCTCTGTTAAGTATTACAATCACAGATATGTGTCCCAACTAAGCTTCCAGACACCTCAGTCCTGCAACCACCCCTACCTCTACCTCGGGTGAGACTTCATCTTCTTCACAGGTGTTGCCGAAAGGGCCGATAATTAGGTTTTTTTGGTGCATTGTTGTAGCGTTGAACCCTGGGTCTTCCCCTATGCCAACAAACAGTTTCATTACCGAGACTGAAACTGTGATTGCTAGGAACTAAGGAAGAAGAATCTTTGGGAAAAGATCCATCCTGAAACTACGAAAGCTCTGTGCATAGATCTGTCATTCTAGTGTGTAGTATTCTACTTGATTTATAAATCTCTGTGCTAAAGAAAGGGGTCATATCTGAAAGAAAGAGGTTAGATCTAAAAGAGATAGGTCAGATCTGAGGGAAAGAGGTCAGATCTGGAGGAAAGAAGTCGGATCTGAAGAAAAGAAGTCAGATTTGAAGAAAAGAGGTTAGATATGAAGAAAAGAGGTAAGGTCTGAACTCTTTGTGCTTTGAGAAAGGTAAAAGTGAGAAGTTTTTCTTTAAAAGGTAAGCTCTGCAAGCTTTGTGCTCTGATAAAGGTAGGAATAGTGAAAAGTTCTAGATCTGAAGGCTTTTTGCTTTGTAGAAGTAAGATAAGTGGAAATTTTTGTTTCAAAAGTATGGATCTAGGTATGTTTGATATATTCTTTCCTAGCTTGAAAACTAGGGAACTAATAGATGAAAGAAGGTTTGATATGCATAGATCTGATAAGAATAGTGACATATATATTATACCTATGCATGGAAAGAATGTTTGGACTAACAAGTGTATGCAGGATCCTAGAAAGAACTATTTGCAGGTTAGCTACTATGACCCTAGCGCCTAGTACAGAAAGAGTTGGGAATCATTTAAAAGAAAGAGAGGATTAACCCTTTGTTACAGTTTCAGAAAACCATGACATCTTGCTAAGGAATGCCCTAGGAGAAGACCTAGTTGTCTTTGTTGCAAAGCTATGGACCATGAAGTATTAGATTTCCCTCGAATGATTTCTAAGCTTGAAGGAATGAACATGAGGCAAGAAAACCCTAAGACAGATCCAAAAATGGCAGAACCCTAGAAAGAATCAGAGAAAGTATTGCTACAGATAAGAGAAACCCTGAATGATCACTGACATGTTAGCTTATCAGAGATCTTCAAAGAAAAAGAATGCCTTGAAGTAAGAACATGAGACTTCAACATTGACTATGTTCTAGATGAGGAAACACAAGTGAATATCATGACAAAAAGAACTTAGGAACTTTTAGAGAAGCCTGCTACGACTCCTTCATTGGGAGGAATAGGGATATTTAGAGGAAAGTTGATAAACCTATGTGGAAAGATCACCAAGATATCTATGAATGCCAATGGAACTTCGATAGAGGAAGATTTTTAGATTATTATATTTATTGAGAACAATACCCCATTTACTATGTTACTAGGAAAACCTTGGATTGAAAAAGATCATGCCATAAGTAAAGAAGAGGAAGAGATCGAAGAACAAAAGAATATATCGAAGCTATTTAACTCCATAGACTCAGATATCAAAGTTGCAAGCACACTAAGAGACCCACAGAATATTGAAGTACCTATTCCCGCTAAAGAAGAAGTATCACCCTCGAATCTTAGGAAAGAATCTCAACAATGTGAAGTCACTATGCCACAAGAAGATAAGAATCAGAATGGAAAAAGGCATACCGAAATGAAGCTCACTGGAAAGAAGGATAGAAAGCTAAGTAAGAAGAGAGATAAGATCAGCAAGTTACAGAAGGTTCCAGAGGGAACTTCGTAGAAGAAAAGTTTGCAAAATTGGAACTTCACCGGGATAACAGAACAACATCACATGGCGAAGAAATATATCAGTTAGGACCAATATAACCATTCGACTAACCCTCTAAATGGGTAAAAAGGAATTTATGGTTCGTCACTAGACCATTGGACCATGTCGTAATGGACAAAACAAAGTTAATGAAGGCTTCTTTCCCATCGTCCGCTATTGCACGAGATCCATTGCCAAGTTATCTATTTATCCCATCATGCCATGCCCCAAGAACACTTTTTCTAACTGTAAATTTGAGCCCACAGACTCACTGATTTTACAAAGTGATCATTGCGCTATTGCCCTCTATCCCATTGTAGTGTCTAAGTTACTCCTCAAACCCAATATTTTCAACCCTGAGCATGTAGGTCGGTCAAGTTCAGCACTGCAAAGAAAGTTGTTGAAGAAGTTCTGATCGACCTCATAATTGAAAGAGTCATGTCGATGTCTGCAGGTGTACAAGCTTCATCTATGAGGACAGTGCAAGCCTCTCCATTGACTGCTCACGAAGCCAGACCATCTTGGCCATTAGCAGAAAAGAGAACCAAGCATAAAGACGACCTTGCAAATGAAAAACTGATTCCAACCATATTGCCCGATTACATCCCACCTCTGGCTGGCGCGGTGAATTGCGATAGTCTACCAAGAGATTTCAAGTACACCATAATTACTGTGTACCTCTCGAAGGGGATACACATAGTTCGAACAGACTAGGATAAGATTGCAACACTGAAGTTCATCGACTTCAACCTTGGAGATCGTAAGATCTATGGCATGCTCGCCCCATACAAGTACCTGACCAGAACTAAAGGAAAGAATTCAAAGATCATCCCCCAATCGTGGACAATGAACCTCGCGTAGTCCACCCTGTTGAACGTCATGAAGATCCCACACTTTGGAAGACATCAGGAAGTCAATGCCTATGTCAAGCTACTACTGTCGTGTTACCATGGTGGCTACTTATGGCTCGACCACCGCATTACAGTTGACCCAACACTGATCCATGGGATCATAGGCCTCAGTATGCAAGGAACCAACCCACGGGACTTTTATCCAAGAAATAATGAAGATCACACACTAGCACAGAATATCAAGGACACCTATGGCGATGTTGATAAGGGAACAATAGGATACAAGGTATCTTCCATCCAGAGTGGCGCAGTGCACCTCGCATGTCAACTAATAGTTGGAAAGTTAATAAGAAAGAACCGACCTACGAAGGTCACTGGCTCTGTCATTGACCTCGCAGAGAAGTGCGCGGAAGGCCTACAAATGAACTGGGCAAAGTAAGATTGTCGAGAAGCACAGGATCAAGGTTATGAATTTCATTTCAGCTGGCTCTTGGTCCTCATTTCATTTGTTTCTTGGGAGATGCCGAAAGGAGCAACCTTCCCCGACATAGATTCGTTCGAACCGCTTGTCGTGAAGTTCACTACCCTGTGGTATTCAAAAAATATGAACAAACTGTGGCAGTCGAATGTTGTGTTCCATACATACTACCTTCAGCTAAAACGATCCATCGAAGCCGAGCCTCGCATGACTCAAAAATTCTTACAGAGGTTCCAACCACTGATTAAGTTCAACACAGATCGACACTTCACCTAGATTACAGCGTGGGAAGATGAACATAAAGAGAAGCTCCAAACATATTATAAACTTACAAAAGAAGACCTAGAGGAAATCACTAAGGAATGGCCTGTTGACCTCCTTATCCCCACCAACCCTGCAGAGATATATGATATTGACAACCCAGAGGACACCCATAAAGAAAATAATACACCTGAGCAGAAGAAGACTAAGGAGGTCCACAACTTAAGCAACACCTCAAGGAAGACTTCTTCCATGTCACTTGACCGAGGGGGTGGTGACGAAGTAGAAACTGAATAGAGGTCCAACAAAGAAACACTACCCAGAGATGAGGAGGACCCCTCGAAGAAGAGAAAGGTTTCCCCCCAAAACCTTTTTCCCGGAAGAAGTTGAAAGCTACCATGACCAAGATGCAGACTGTCCTCACATCTGATGAGATTGACTTCATCATAGAAGCCCTGACAATGCCTCACTAGAAATAGCAGATAAACAAGCAGCCAAGGAGGAAGAAATGTATGATAGGATTGAAGTCGAACTCCAAGGGGTACAACATGCCCTTCAGTCCAGTCTCACTGTCTCCAATGCATCGGGAGAACCAGGGTTGGGAGATGCACTAGCCCAACTCCACCGACTAGCTGATACAGTGGAAGCTCACCTCCGATGAGAACAAGAAGAAATAGAACAAGCCACCCAAGATTTGATGCAAGTACATGGAGTAAACAACGTCGAGCTGCAAAATAGGAAAAGATTGCTCTCCAAGCAAAGTTCGACGAAGAAAAGGAACAGATGCAAGAAGGAAAATAACAGTTGCTCATAGAGAATCTCGAAGTGAAAGAAGCGGTCAGTAGAGCACTTCCCTTTGTGATATTCATAGAAATAAAGGCAGAGGATTGAGTCACACAACAAGTGGAGCAGCTCACAGAATCCATCCAGTAGTTACAACAACGCATCGTAGACTTAGAGCTCTGCGTAGTGCCTGAGACTCCATAGGATGCAAGGGACCAAAGAGAAGCAACTACTTGAAGCACAGTTGAGAGAATAAAATACCTTACTATGGAATGTAAGAAACTTACCAATCACAGTGCCCAGACCTACAAGTAACTCACAGAGAATCCAAAACTGAAGGCACTAGAGTCGTAGCTCCAAGAGGCGAAGTATCAATTCGAAATTATATAGGTACAGCTGAATCTCCTGTCAACTGTGGAAAGAATGAAGCACCCCCAAGAGAAACACACTACCCAGTAGCAGATCCACACTATCCATATCATAGTTATGGAAGTAACTCAGAGGCTCCAACCTGTACAAGATAAGGCCTACCAATTATTCACAGAGGTCGAAATCCTAGGAGCAGAACTAGAGTAGGTTGTTATTTCATCCAAACAACGCCTTGAGGGACCTGTGAACGAGATAGTCATCCAAGAGTTCGTTGCACAAGAGGCCATGGCACAACAACAAGTCGAATCATCTCGAGCCAAGCTCGAGGGTTTCGAAGCAGAACTACCCAGATCAGAGTGACTCAGGATGAGTCACAGGTGAGTGTTGGGGGCATGTTGGCCCTTGACCAATTTTTGAGAGATCTTCCAGTTGTGAATCCATATGGATTCAGAAGTTGTTGATAGGTTTGTTCGATTTGGAGGTGGAATCCACCGTGATTCTATGTGATAAATAGAGTTGTATAAGGATGATTAAGAACCCAATTTTCCATGATAAGTCGAAGCACATATAGATCTAGTATCACTACATTCGTGATATGGTGGAGAGGGGAGTTGTAAATCTCTAATATGTTGGTACAGATGAGCAGGTTGTAGATGTGTTTACCAAGCCTCTGTGTTGTGTGAAGTTTGAGTACTTCCAAGACAAGCTTTGTGTTTTCCAAAAGGACCTCCCTCGAAAGGGGGAGTGATGATGATGATACTATGGTATCCTGACCAATAGTGGGTATCTCCATTGGGATTTTATATCTTAGGGGATTGATCATCCCTAGGAATATCCTGAAACTCTAGCAAGGACAATTTGTCAGAGTACCTGTGCATGTATATGCCAGCTGTGGTCAATAGTGGTAGCTACGTTAGGATTTTATGTATTAGGGAATCTTATGATTCCTGGACAGATCCCGAAGGTCCGGTAAGGATGGTTTGTCAGAGTACCACGTGGTATCTTGTTAGGATTTTATATCCTAGGGAATATTATGATTCCTGGGAAGATCCCGAAGGTTCGGTAAGTATGGTCTGTCAGATTACCACAAATGTTGTTGTTGATGCACTTGCCTCATTTTGTTTCCACATGATGATGATGTTGTTGTTCCAACCTCGTATTGTTGATGATGTTGTTTTTTTAGCTTCATGCTATTGATGTTGATGTTTCAGCTTCATGTTGATGATGATGATGTTGATGTTACTCCAGCTCCATGCTATGAACGATGATGATATTGATGATGAGAAAAACTTCCAATGATTTGTAGATGTGCCAGTCATTGTTCCAGATGCTACTGCTGATGATGGCTTCTCCTTCTCTTGATGATGTTGTATTGGGTCATGTCATTGGAATACCATTTTCATTAACGGGGGGTGTTGAAGTATTGTAACTTCAAATAATATTATAATTATATTTTAGTTATTATCTTATAAATCAAATCCCCTTTTGTGGATTGATCATGTCGGGTCTTATATAAGATCAAATCCCCTTTTGTGGATTGTTAAAACCATATTTATATGGTGGTATTTTTAAAGTCGGACCCTAGTGTTTATAAAGTGGTTTTAACCACTTCTAGAAGAAGTCGTCCCTACTAAGTGAAGAGACATAACTAGGTAGCCCCTTTTGTCAAGTCGTCTAGTACCATAGTAAGTGAGGAAGGGACGTCTATAAAAACCTCCTCAAAGGCCTTTTCCATGTGGTTTCTGCCAACTTACCACCCCGGCTGAATCATACCCCATCCTCTTCTTTTACTCGCTTTTTTATTAGTATTTATATGTGAGGATGGTGCCTCATTTGTACACACTCACTCTCAGTCATCCAATGCACATATATTGAAGGAATTTGTAGTTGTAGGAGGAAGGAGAAGAGAGGCGCATTCTCAATCTTGGTTTTTTCTTATTGTTTCGGTATTGGCATTGTATTGGAAATCTATTATTGAGGAAGATTTTGTTGGGTTTTCTCCCCCATGAGGGTTTCCCAAGATAAAATGATTCATACCTTGTGATTTTGTTTATTTCAATGATCCTCTTTATGATGTTGTTTTGGAAATGCATTGAATGTTCATGTAATTTGGAAATAACCTAATAACAACAATAAAAACTTAACAATGTCAATGAATAACTTGGTTACAGCAGGGTCTTATTACCATGAGGCGTCCGAGTACATGCTTTGATTTAAAATTTGTTTTGTGTAGAAGTTGTATATTGTTATTCAAAACGATTCCCCCTACACTAATCCATGTGAAAGACATGGATTATAAACCAACAAGAATCCCTTAAGGATGCTAAAGCATTTTTTGAGTAAGGGAAGACATACCCCGGCAAGGATCTTCTCAAATTCTTTCCCACACTCCAAAATCATTATCAGGGATGATTCTACATTTCAAGAAGCAATAGAGGAACAAAGGATCCATGAACATATTCCAAAGAAAGAGAATCTGGAAATTTCTTCCAGCAGTCCTTGTGAGAAGAAAAAAGAAATCAAAGAATCAAGGGCCACATCAAATGAAAGACAACTACTAGAGCTAGAGATCGAATGATTTTTGGCATTCTTATCACTAGATTGATTATGCATTACAGAGTGTGATGATCAAATTTCCAAATAATTTCATGTCATGACAATCAAAGAGAACCCAAGGAATAATGATTACATTGAAGAATGGTTCCAGATAGTCATTAGTTCAGGGTACCACTCCATCCTTCAACACTTGTTGCCATAGGGGTAGACCCAGGGTTCAATGCTACAACAACGCACTAACAAAACCCTAACTACCGGCCCATTTGGCAACACCTGCGAAGCAGATGAAGTCTCACCCGAGATAGAGGCAGTGGTGGTTGCAGGACTCATATGTCTGCAACTTTAGTTGGGACACAAATTTGTGATTATAACACCTAACAGAGCACTTATCACCGAAAAATCACCAAGATTCAACCACTATAATATTGCACAGATATAACAAAGCATCTCATCATACATTCAAAACTGAGTATCTAAGCACTTAGTGTTAAAGAAACAAATGATATCTAACAGTATTGAGCACTAAGCATATTCATATACATCAGATCTAGCATTCATATACATTATTAATGCAAAGCATGCACAGATCTTATCTATCTATATCAAAGCACTTAAAAAAATAAGACATAAACACATCAAGGGAATGCACAAAGCAGAACAACACAACATTTACATGGTTCACCCCCACCCTAGGGCTACATCCACCAACTCTTCTTTATTGTCTTCAATTGATCGGTTAAAAGAAAAGAGCCATCAAAACCCTACTACGCAGAGGACAGAAGATCTATGTAGCTCACTAGATCCTTCTTCCTTGTGTTCCAACTCAAAGCCTTCCACCGTCTGTTACAAGCACCTGCACTTAGCTCCGCAAGAATGCACAATGACTTTACAAAACATTACTTGCACTTAGCATACACCACATAGATGCCTATATCGGATCTACCTCTTCTTACATCACCGAGATATCTATTTATACATTACAAAATAGGCTTAAGCATGGGTAAACCCATGGGTCGACATCCCAATCCTGTTACATAATCCCAAAAACCAAAAAAGGATCCAAAAAGGGGTCGATATCTCGTGATCTCTGCTTCATCTTGTGCTCCTCCTTAGACAGGCTGTCAAATTCAAAAAAGAGGTCAACATGACCAAGATTCTCCCAAAACTTGGTCAAGGGCCAATAGGCCCCCAACACTCACCTGTGACTCGTCCTGAGTCACTCTAATCTGACCAATTCTACTTTGAAGGCCTCGAGCTTGGCTTGAGATGCTTTGACTTGCTGCTATGTGATGACCTCTTGTTCGATGAACTCCTAGATCACTGCATCATTCACTGGCTCTTCTAGGCGATGTTCTGTTGTGGTGACAACCTGTTCCATCTCTATCCCTCGGCTTTCAACCTCTATGAAAAAATGAGATGCCTTGTCTTTCACTAGTTGAAGCCATTGATTAACTTCCATCACTCTTCTTTGAATCATGTGAATCTGTTGCTGGGCGGTGCATTTCTCTTGAGACCGCTTCATTCTTTCCATGGCCGACAAGGCCTTCAGCTACACCTGTAGTGTGTCTGTGTGCTGCTTCACTTCCTGGAGCTGCGACTCTAGCGACTGTAACTCTAGATTCTCAGTGAGGTTCTCGTATGTTTGGGCGCTACGGTTACTCAGCTACTTGCACTCCAAGGCAAGATCTTTCAGTCTGTCAATTGCATTGCGGACAGTTGCTTCCCTTAGGTCTCTTACATCTTGCGGGGTCTCAAGCATAGTGCAAAGCTCCAAGTCTACTATTCCCTGCTGGAGCTGCTGGATTACTTCTTCAAGTTGTGCCACCTGCTATGGGACTTGCTCCTCGATCTTCACTTCTATGACTTTCATAGAGTGAAGTACTATGTGAACCATTTCCTTTACTTCAAGTTTCTCTGAGAGAAATTGTTCCTTGCTTTGCTACAGTTGTTATTTTTCTTCATCCCACTTCGCTTGCAGCTCAAGATTTTCCCTTTCTGCAGTATTGCGTTGTTCTACAAGGTATCCATGTACTTGTGCCAATGCATGGGTAGCTTGCGTTGTTTCTTCCTGAGCTCATCGAAGGCTATCTTTGACTGTATCGACAATTCAGTGGAGTTGAGCTGGCTCATCTCCCACTTCTGATGTTCCTACTGACAGAGGCACAGTGGATACTGCGCGGTTGGATTGTAGTGCCTGTTGTACTCCTTGGATTGCGTCCTTAATCCGATGGAACAACTCCTCCTGCTTAGCTTCTTGCTTCTCTTCGATCTCCAGAGAAGCATCATTTAGAGCTACTACGATGAAATCGAAGTCATCTGGGGTGAGGATAGTCTCGAACATGGCATTGGTTGCTTTCAATTTCTTCTGGGAGGAAGGTTTCGGGGGGGAAACCTTCCTTTTCTTCGAGGGATATTCCTCATCTCTAGGTGGTGTAAACTCACCTTTATTCTATTCCACTTATGTTCCATCTATCTCTTCACCATCACCTCCTTGCTCTGGTGAAATGGAAGTAGTTTTCATTGAAGAACTTCTTAGATCGTGTACTTCTTCAATCTTCTTCGTTTTTCTTGGTCCTAGTGTATCCTACGCAGTTTTTGGACTGTCTATGTCAGATAGATCTGCAAGGTCTACTGGAATGAAGAGGTCTGTTGACCATTCCTTGGTAATCTCCTCCAAATCCTCTTCAACAGCTTGTAGTATGACCGCAACTATTTTGTATGACCATCGGCTCACGCTGTGATGTATATAAAGTGTCAATCAATGCTGAACTTCATCAAAGGCCAAAACCTGTGGAGAGTATTCGGGGTCATCCAAGGCTCAGAATGGATGGATACCTTTAGTTGGTTGTAGTATATATGGAACACGCCATTTGACTGCCATTGTTTACTCATGTCGTTCGAGTACCACAATGTACTAAACTTCACGACCAGAGGTTCAAAGGGATCGATGTTCAGGAAGGTTGCACCTTTCGGCATCTCCCATGCGATGAAAGCGACTAGGATTAGAAACCAACTAAAGTGAAACTCATATCCTTGATCTTGTGCTTCCCTGTAGTACAGTTCCAGCTGGTTAATGAGGTACTTTGCCCAATTCATTTGTAGGCCCTCCGCACACTTTCCTGCGAGGTCGACTACAAAGACAGACACTTGGGTAGGTCGGTTCTTGCGAGCTAACTTTCTTGCGATCAATTGAAAGGCTAGGTCCACTGTGCCACTTTGGATAGAAGCTACCTTGTAGCCTCACGTTCCCTTTTTGACATCTCCGTATCTGTCCTTGATCCTTTGTGCTAGAGAGCGATCCATTGTCTTTTCAGGGTAGAAATCATGTGGGTCGGGGCCTTTCATACTCAACCCTGTGATCCGATTGAACAACGTCAGATCCACTGTGATATGGAAGTTTAGCCACAAGTATCTACCATGATAATAGGACAACAGCAACTTGACGCATGCATTCACTTCCTGGTGTCGCCCAAAGTGACGAATCTTCATGACATTGAGCAGTGTGGACTGCACAAGGTTATGGTTCCATGACTGAGGGATGATCTTTGAATTCTTTCCTTTGGTCATAGTCAGGTACTTATGTGGGGAGATAATGTTGTAAACCTTCCTATCACTGAGGTTGAAGTTGCTAAACTTCAACGCTGCTATCTTTTCTTGATCTATGCAAACTGCGCATATCCCCTTTGGGAGGTGCGCAATGACCAATTTGTATTCAAAGTCTCTGGGCACGTTCTCTCGGTTTATCTCACTGCTCAGAGGTGGCAGGTAGGCAGGAAATATGCTCAGAATCAACTTAGCATTCATGATATCATCTCTATGCTTAGTTTGTTTCTCATCTGCTAGCCGGGATGGTCTGACTCGAGCAGTGGACGGAGAGGTCAGCAGTCCTCTCGTTGATGATTCTTGTACACCTATGGACAATACTCTCTCTAACATGACTCTTTCAATTCGTAGCTCGAGGAGGACTTCTATCACAGATTCTTCGATTACGCTGAGCTCCTCGGACATACTTGCTTGGTATTAATTAGATCAGGGTCAAATTAACTTAGACGTTGTACTAGAATAAGCCGCAAGAGTGCAATGATCATTGTATACAACTCACTTGGTCTGTGGGCTGAAATTCTTGGTTAGCAAAAGTGTTCTTTGTGCATGGAGCAATGGGATAAATAGGTAAGTTGGCAATGGTTTGCATGTAATGGGTATGAAACCTCATTAACTCTTGTTCTATCCATTATGGCGTGGTCCAACGGTCTGGTGTCGAGCTATAAATGCTTTCCAACCCATTCGGAGCGGAAGCCTAACGGATATGTCAGTCCCAATGGCTATATTTCTTAGCCATGGTGAAGTGCCATGTGTCATTGTTCTGATATCCCAACGAAGTTCCAATTCTGCAAATTTCCCTCCTGTGAAGTTCCCTCTGGAGATTTATGTAAATTTTCAATCTTAGCCATCTTCTTACTTAGCTTCCTAGCCTTCTTTCCAGTGAACTTCATCTCGGTAGTCCTTTTTCCATTCTGATTCTTATCTTCTTTGGACATAGTCACTACGCACTGTTGAGATTCTTTCCTAGGATTCAGGGGTAAGGATTCTAATGTTCTTGCAGCTTCGACATCTAGGTATCTAGTGTTAAGGAGCTTCAATCTATTCTCCTATTCTTCAATCAAGTATGTGATCCTTCTAGTCATAAAATATTTTAACTCTTGTCTCTTCTGCTCTAAGACTTCTTCTTCTTATTTTCATCTGGCTTGATCTCTTTCAATCCAAGGTTTTCCTAGTAACATGGTAAATGGGGCACTGTCCTCAATAAATTTAATAATCTCAAAATCTTCTTATGTTGAAGTTTCCTTGGCATTCATAGATAGATGAGTGGTTCTCCAACATAGGTTTACCAGTTTTCCTCTGAATAATCCTATTCCTCCTAATGAAGGGATCATAGAAGGCCTTCCTATAGCTTCCCAAGTTCTCTATGTCATGATATTCGCCTGTGTTTCTTCATCCATAACATAGTCAATGTCGAAGTCTCCTATTCTTTCTTCAGTGCATTCTTTTTCTTTAAAAATCTCTGATAATCTGACATGTCGGTGGTCATTCAGGGTTTCTTTCATTTGTAACAATACTTTCTCTGATTCTTTTTGGGGTTCTTCCTAGTTCAGATTCATTCTTTCAAGCTTAGCAATCCAACACTTCATGATCCATGGCTTTGCAACAAAGACAACTAGGTCTTCTCCCAGGGAATTCCTTAGCAAGATGTCCCAATTTTCTGCAACTGTAACATAGATTTAATCCTCTCTTTCCTCTAAATGATCCCCAACTTCTCCTGTACTTCACTCTAGGATTATAGGAGCTAACCTGCAACAAATTCTTTCTAGGATCCTGCATCCATTTGTTAGTCCAAACATTCTTTCTATGCATAGGTATAACATATATTTCAATATTCTTATCAGATCTAGTCATATCAAATCTTCTTTCATCTACTAGTGCCCTAGTTTTTAAGCTAGGAGAGAATCTATCAAACATACCTAGATCCATACCTTAGAAATAAAAAAATTTCACTTATATTACTTTTTCAGAGAACAAAGCTTACAGATCTTACCTCTTTTCTTCAGATATGACCTCTTTTCTTGGCACAAAGCTTCACAGGTCAAGTAGAATGTTGCGTACTAGGGAAATAGATATTCGCACAGAGCTTTCACAATTTCAGAATAGATCTTCGCACATAGCTTCTTCTTCTTCAGTTCCCAGCAATCACAGTTTCAAGTCCCGATAACAAAACCATTTGTTGGCAAAGGGGCAGGCCCAGGGTTTAATGCTAGAACAACGCACCAAGAAAACCCTAACTACCATCCCTTTCAACAACACCTGTGAAGAAGATGAAGTCTCACCCGAGGTAGAGGCAGGGGTGGTTGCAGGACTCAGATGTCTACAACCTTAGCTGGGACACATATCTGTGATTATAACACCTAACAGAGCACTTAGCATCGACGAATCACCAAGATTCAACCACTATACTATTGCGCAAATATAATAGAGCATCTCATCATACATTCTGAACTAAGTATCTAAGCACTTAGCGTTAAAGAAATAGATCAGATCTAATAGTCTTGAGAACTAAGCATATTCATATACATCATATCTAGCATTCATATACATTGTTAATGCAAAGCATGAGCATATCTTATCTATCTATATCAAAGCACTTAGCAAAAGAACACATAAACACATCAAGGAAATGCACAAAGCAGAACAACACAACATTTACGTGGTTCACCCCCACCTAGGGGCTACATCCACCAACTCTTCTTCTTTATTGTCTTCAATCGATCAGTTACAAGCACAAATCCATCAAAACCCTATTGCGCAGAGGACAGAAGATTTGTGCATCTCACTAGATCCTTCTTCCTTGCGTTACAGCACAAAGCTTTCCACCATCTGTTACAAGCACCTGCACTTAGGTCTGCAAGCATGCACAAAGCCTTTACAAAGCATTACTTGCACTTAGCATACACCACATAGATGCCTATCTCGGCTCTGCCTCTTCTTACATCGCCTAGATATCTATTTATACATTAAAAAATAGGCCTAAGAATGGGTAAACCCATGGGCCGACATCCCAATCCCATTACATAATCCCAAAAACCCAAAAAGGATCCAAAAAGGGGTCGATATCTCATGATCTCTGCTTCATCTTGCGCTCCTCCTTCAACAGGTTTTCGAAGTCCAAAAAGAGGTCAACATGACCAATATTCTCCCAAAACTTGGTCAAGGGCCAACAACACTTCTTAGCATCATCTCCTCTCAAGCAATTGGCCTCTCATATCCTGGTATGTATTGAGGTATACTTTTCATATTTGGATATGAGTGCATTTGTAATATTGTTGCACACATGGATCCATTGGAAATACTCCTTTACTTGAGAAAAAGTTTATTTTTTTTCAAGTAGGTAGGATAGGGGAGAAAATAAATAACAATAGTAAGGAGGGATCACCAAGTTAGGGTGAAACTACTAGATTTCTTGCAGCCTAGATCTCCTTCATATAGGGCATATTTTGTTGCAACACCTTTCGCTATGACAAATATTCCTGTAGCAGTGTTTCACGGTAGTTACGATTGTCTTGCAACAATATTTTTTTATTTTGTTTTTAATATGCAGTAAAGATGAATTTCATATTTAAAAAGAAATAGGTCCAAACCTCCATTCCCGATTCTTCCAAGAAGCACCACAACAAATCTAGTCATCCTTCAACAACATCCAGAAAGTCAATGTCAATCCAAATCCTTGTAGAGGAAGAGTACTTGCATAAATTTAGCCACAATTTAATTTCCTATAGATAGGGCTATGAGTTACCGAATCATATTACATCCAGACAGAGCTATGAGTTACCAGATTGTATTGCGGCCAGATATGGTGCATAGTCAGTTGAGGCCACATCATGTATGAGATCTCCTAATAATAAAGTAGATTCTATACTCTTAAGGGAGACGATTATTATCAAGAGTGCAACCTTACAATAGAACACCGGTGACGCCACAACTCCAACATGGAAATCATGGTGCAATGCTATTTTTTGGGTCACAAAATCATGACCAGTCATCAATGAAATAGTAAAGGCAATATTTAGCTATTTCTTCCATGACTCTGCTATGAAATGATGTGATTATTATTGATAAATGTCTTGGACATAGTCTGATGGATTTGGAACCATATTCTAGATTGTAGTGAGCTCTAACCTCGTATATGAATTATTCAGGAAGGGTGATGCGACTAGCAAAACAATAGAGGATCCTGATTCCATGCTCACTTTTGGTCAACTGTTAACTTGCACGTTGAAGATCCGAGTTTCTAGCCATGATTTCATGCTTGCACTCATTTGATGATTAAATTTGGTATATGGTTGAGATCCATGGATATAGGATCGACGGTTTTAAAGCTATACATTTGGTGTAGTTATGCTGATAAAAACCTATAACAATATTGATTGATTGGGGGCATACAACTGCCCTAATCTCTAATCCACATGGATTCTCACTAGTGAACCTGAGAATTAATGCATTAATATGTGATTTCATCAAGGTAGTACAATTTGAAGTTGATGAGATCACTTGGGAGTGCAAGATCACCTATTTTTTAGCGTGAGACTTTACCCACTGCCTTTTATTGATACAAAATATGGGGTGAAATTGCTTTAGCTCCTCAACCCAATGATGGTATCCACTCACAATCTGTATCAGGAGATTTTCTTCTTCCTAGGTAGCATATTTATCTTGTGCACCTCCAAACACCAAATTATTAAATGTTTCAAGCTCTGTAATTTCATTGAATGGGAATGCACATAAGAGGTATGCCAGTTTGTATTGATGCATATGATCCTTGATATAATGCATCACTATGAGATTTTTGACCACTACTTTGAGAGTGTATTAGGATTGGTTCTCACATTAATTTTTTTTTATGAGGTCTATGTTGTTGAAAGCTAAGTCCAGATTTAGTATCCTATAGAAGATTATCATTTGCAAAAGTGATCTTGACATCTTCATATTTTCTATAATCAGAAAGTACACTCAGCAAGGATGTCAACAACAGGAAATTCCAAGGCCTACATCAACAAAATAATACTTCAATAGCATGGGGACATACCAACTCTTGAGTGTGAGGGAGATGAATATGTTCCTTCCATAAAACAAAATGCAGAAAAGAAGATACCAATGAACTCAAAGCACCAACAAGAGGAGAATTGTTTCAACCATCCACCGAGATTTGTGGAAGGGGAATAATTACTAGAACACCAAATTATAGAAATAAAAAAATAATGATAATGAGGGATGTACATGAATGTTTTTAAATCATATTTTTAATATTTTTTGCAGAATTCCTGTAGCCACTGATTTTCATAATTTTGGTAGTAAGTTCACTATTTTGCATTCTTGGACCTCTCTATGAGAAATCAATGATATCGATTTTATTTGAGATGACATTAATATGTTGCTATACAACTGCCAATATCCGCCCCGATTCCTGCAACTCTGGTAATATTGTTGTGTAACCAAAATGCAGATTTGTAACCAGAATTCTTGTAGGTGACAGTTAGTAGAAGTGATTTTGTGACATCAATTGTGAACAGATGGAAATGAATATAAAAAATCCAAGACATGGGTTTTTTTTGCATATGTTCAACAAAATTATTTATTCTATGCAGTAAGAGAATGATGCCAACATACTCTTTTGAACCAAGCATTCAATTCAAGTTCTTGTAGCAAGCATGTTAAGGAAATCAACATGAACATATGCAACAATAAAAGTACATCAACACCAGTCAAAGCACAATCCATTTCCTCCATCCAACATGATCAGTATTCAGAGTTTGTAGTAGAAACAACTAGAGTATAGTGCCAGCTCCTTGAGACCTACAAATATTAGTAGCACAATCAGTTCCAACATCAATAATAAGAGGAAACTAAATCAACTTTCTTTTCATACCCTGTAATCATAATTCAACATTTTCCTCTCATATCAACATACATCAGAAGAACCATAATTTAACATTTTTCTTTTAGATCAACACATAGCAGATGAGATAGAGTGCAACATTTTTCTCTCAGATCATCATCCACTAGAGATAAAATAGGGTTACAAGAAATTTCTATTTCTAGGTGATAATCTGACTTGGGAATTCATCTACATGAAATTCTTAAATCTTTTTTCCGTTCCTTCATTTCCTTACACTCTACCTCCTTATCATCTCACATTTCATATTCCATTTTCCACCTATCACCATCCATTTTAATGTGGCATTGAAAATCATGCAGGGTGAGTAAAGACTATATGTACACCTTGTAATATGGGCAGGATTCATCTATTCCTATCTGTGTTGGATAAGTACATGCAATGATTTGAGTGTGGGGGATATGTTGGGCCTCGAAAATGACACATTTTATGATGCAATTTAACCATTTTTCATTCACTTTATGCTTTCATCACTCATATCATTTATACCTTAAATGAGCGCCACGTGACATATGTACACTAAAGTGGTTGAATTCCCATGTTTTGATTATTACTTAGCGTAGATATTGACGTTTCCTAATTTACTTGTGGAGTTAAGTAGTTAATTACCAGAATCTAGAATCCTCTCTTCACCAATTAACTATTAAGGATCCTTTGTTCTGATAACTACTGGGGACCCTCTATTCCGGTAACTGCCAGGGACCCTCTATTCTGGTAATATCTAGGGACCCCTTGCTATGGTAGTTCGCTAGTTATTTTCCAGAAAATAGTTTGACCATGTTGCGGTTCATATACACTAATTTGGGAACACGAATCTCCTGAAATATGATGTTGTTTTCCTCTTCAAACAAACTTAGACTAAAAAAATATTTGATGTTAATGACGTTCACATGTTTAGGATGTAATATTTGTTTGTCACAAACAAATCCACTTATTTGGGATGTGGTATCATCTTGTTATAACTCCTTTTCTTTTGAGAAAGAGAGGATATATGTATAAATAAGAGAGCATATCAGTCATTGAGTACATATAACATATAGATATAGCTTAGCATAAAAAGGATATACATTGGGAGGAGCGTATTCAAGATCATTGTAATTTCTTGATGTTGGAATAAAGAACCATTATTGTAGATCTAAAGTTCTTTGTTGTAGTCTTTCTCAGAAGTGTGTGCCAAGAGAGGCAAGTCCCCCTCTATCTGGTATACACTACCCAAATAGTTCCTTTCATTACAACAACTATTCATTTACTTATGTAATTTGATTTCTTCCAAGTGTGTACAAGGGTAAATTGAACTAGTTGAACATCTTTAAGGTGTTGATGATTGTTGTGACAAATCTAGTAGAATATAGGCAACGTGAATGTGAGACATGTCAAAGGCGAATTTATATTCAATTTAACTCTTGGAGGTGTTCTTTCAATTGAATTTATGTGTGATTAGATAGTATACAAAACAATTTCCCTACTCCTGCATCTATTTTGCTAGGATCTCACAAGCTTACAATCTCCCTAGTTGATAATTTAATGAGCAACAATTTAAGGAATTAAATTTCCCTACAACGAGAAAGGTTCATAATTATAATAATATTGTTTTATGAAAGAAATTCTCTGTTTGTGAGATGGTCATATGGAAGTTTGTGAGTTATTATAGGGAATGAGGTTCTTAATATAAATGTTCAACATACAAGGCATGATCAGGCCTATCTATTGGTACGTCATGGAAGGGGAATCTTACAATCTCAAGGATGATTGCTACATGAGATGAGATTTATACTATCTTTTTTATATTCAAAATCACATCGGATTTTTACTTCTCTTGTTGATTCTTTCCATAAGAAGAGATATAAAATAAAAAATTTCATTTTGAACACTGATCTAAGAAAAAGAAAAGCAAGTGCAGAATTGGCATCAAAACACTTGGGAAGAAAGTAGTCGATGGCATCGAAAAATTTAAGTGGAACTTCGGCGATGGAACGATAGGAAAATATCAGTCTCGTGAAATAAGCGTGAGGAAGAAGATGCCCCAAAGATATTTCTTACAACCACCCAACGCCCTGGAAAATTTAAAGACACGAACATAAACCTAGAGGACTTTAATTGATCGTCACCAAACTTACTCGGAGGACTAGCCACAAACTTCACTAATGCACTAATGTTATGATCTATGATAAGAACGATGTTTCTATGGTGCTTCAAAACCAACCCCAAACATCGTCTCACTAACATAAGAAATCACTCCATCCTAATCAATATGCCTAACACCATAGTTAATCATGTGATATTCACTGATGAACAAGAACAATCCTCGAGATAAGATCTATTTCACCCGACAAAAATCATAAGTTGGTATCTGATTCACCTGGGACAGTTCCTAAACAAGTTTTTTGATTCACATCAGAGGAGGTCCCATTAACTCCTCCGATGAAAATTGGAGGAGTTCATTCAACTCCTCCAATGAAAATTGCAGGAGTTAATCAGAGGAGTTCCCATTAACTCCTATGAAACCTAAAAAAATGTTTTTTGTAAGACAACCATAACTTTTGACTCGGGTGTCCATTTTGCACGTTATTTACACAATTGGAAAGGTATTTCCAAGATATAAAAATTCATAGTTATATGTTTTAATAAATTCCTAACATATTGCCTTAATTTTTGAATATGAATATCCGTTACCTTGTTGGAAACTGCAGAGAATGCAATGCCTCAATCATGAGCAGACGAAGTAGGGATTGAATCTAGGGAAGTTTACTTGATATTTCAATTGTTTAATGCCTCAGTTATATGATTTCTAATGATTAGTATTGATAGTTTTTTTGGAGTTACACTCATCTATTCTATGTTGAATGGTGCCAGGTACTGAGCCGAGGAGGTTCGTGCTCAACATTCTCCTGATGCAATCTACATGAAAAGACGACGAATGAGAAATAAAAAAAGATGTAGCAGTAATAGAGGAGTAGCAAGGAAAATATAACATAAATGGATGAAGAGGATATCTAGAAACTCCATGACAATCGACAATTAAACAAGGATGACAAATATGTTTCCATGTCTAGGAAAACCTACATGGCACACAAGGCACATATGGTCAAAATCTATGATGGCCCACCAACACTAGAAGAAAAATTCGAATTGTAATTATTGTCTTTGTTTTTCATCGTTACAAAGGGAATAATACAAATGTTGAAAAGTGAAAGGTCATGAAAGAAAGTGAAATTCCAAGGGTCACATTGAACCTCATTAAATACTAAAAGTGTACCCAAAGATGGGGCTTTTGGCTCTTCAAACATTGTACACTTTTGAACTACTTTGGGAATATAGTGTCAACTAAAATTGAAGATCTATCCTTAGAGTTTTCATGTACTATCGTTGAAACTGTTAATATAGAGAAGCCGTCAAGGCCAACTTTGGATAGAGAGAAGAACTCACATGTCTCACTATTTCAAGAAGAATGTTTATTGTTCACATGGGTTGTAAGAGCATGCTTGTTTATGGACTATTTTGACTCAATACATGTTTTATTGCAGTTTTGTTACTCTTTCTTATATTACATGTCCTGAGTGAATGAGCTACCAATATATGTGATATAGTGACTTAGACTATTCTGGTTATATATTTATGTGCATGTTTTATTTGACTTTATTTTTCATTTCAACTATCTGGGTGAAGCTATTGGTAGAGTTAATTTCATGTTACAGCTCATTCACTTACATTAATTCAGTCCTAGCTAGGATAGGGTAGATTAGAAGTAGGTTAGATACTTGCATTTACATAGTCTTCATTTACATCTTTTGTTTGCATAACCATTGATAATTCACCCTCATAAGTGGACTAGGTCACAACCGGTCAAACCAAACTGTAAATGGTTTCTAGGCCATAATCCAAATGGGTTCCCTATTCCAACGGTGAGAGGTCTAATTGGGACTTCTTATCAGGGGTAATCCATTACTATTGTCAAGCGAATTTAGACACTTCAAAAAAGATGGTTCTAGAAGGAGGGAGGATGACAAGCCTGCCCGTGTGGAGTCATTTCATTAAATTTTAACCAACACATGGCTTCTCTCCATAACTTTGTATACGATGACCCTTTGAATCTTCTAAGACCCACCGAGGCCATCTCAATCAAGAAAGTCAATATCTTGTCAAACCCCAAATTCAATGGTGAAGGGAATGTCTTTGCATTCATGCATCTTAAACGATTTGACATTGCTCAACAAAACATTAAGATTATTTAGGAAAATGAAACGTGTTGAATTTTCATTCTCACATTTGAAGGGTGAATTAAATCCTGGTTTAGGACCTTGATAAAAAAATTGATTCATAGTTGGGAACAACTTAAGGAAATGTTTATCGCAACTCATGAAGATTATGTATATGATGAACTCTTTGATGAACTTAAAGGAATCCATAGGCTCACAATCAAATCTGGATAATTTCTCCCTAAGAGTTATGTAGTTTTGTCATAGATTCCCTGAAAATGACAAACCCTCAGACCAACTAATATTGAATTGGTTTTTCTATCTTGTCTTTGATCCTGAAAGGTGTGACCTAGATGATCAAACCATCTCTAATTCACAAAATCCAGGTCTGAAAACTAAAGATAAGGGGTGCACAATCTCTAATAAACACTCTATTGCAGCTATGGGAGAATATTTATGATTAATCCTAGACCCCATAGCTCTGGAGTGTGAACTATGTAACAATTCCCCTTCTGAAAATCATGAACGTATTTTGGTATGTGATGAATCTCTTACCAAAGAAACCCCATCATTTTCATAATCTGGAGATTTACATTCCCTTTATGCAAAGTTGTTTGGCGTTGATCATTCACATGAGAATCCCTCTATTTATCATGCATTGTACTCTTCACATTTCTCTTTTGGTGATGAAACATCAAATGATAAACCAGACCAAGAAGAGTGCTCAACCTTGATTGATCAATCATTCATTTTAATGGAAGTCCATCTATAACACTTAATCCTTCACAATATGAATTTAGAAAACATATTGAATCACAATTTGATCTTGATGATCCTATTTTCGATGACTACTTTCCCATTTTGGAATTGAATGTGGAGAAATGAATAACTTTATTTAGATACTTTACAAACGAGTGTGGTCGGAGGTGCATGCCCTCTCTATTTTCATTCCCACCCATTGGAAGGGGGGTTTTAGGAGGATATATGAGGATGAAAATCATGCTCTTGATGGGTTGTATTTCTATGTTAGGGAAAAACACTTTGTTCTCAGGTATAGTGAGAAGGAGATAGGTGGAGAAAATAAAGAGGGATGAACTATTGTTCTCCAATCCTACACAATCTGAAATTTTTGACATTGACACAAAGACGTTAGCAACCGAAAATACAAAGTGTGCAGAGCATAATGATTTATCATATCTATGAGAAGAGATCATGTCAAATTTACAACCCATTACCATGCAGTACAAAAGAAATATTGAACCAACCCAAGAACCTATGTCATCTCAGTCTGCTCTAGAATTACCTATTAATCCTCACGAGCAAATACATCAATTTTCCTTGGATTCTCTTTTTATTATCCAACACTCCTCATATGATTTCATTGACATCATGGGATAATTTCTTGACTCACATTTCGCTCAATGTTTCCATTCAACAATTATATATCATCTCTCCCCTCAACATGTGGAGTATGTGAAATTTTAACCCAGGGAGATATGCATTGATAATGAGACACTCCAATTTCAATCAATGATCATGTCAAGTACTCATTGTATTACTTCTACTCCTGAGATGAACAATGTCACCCACTCTGAGACACACTCATAAAGTAAATTACACTCAGGTTTCATTTATGAGTCTCTTCAAGTGTGTCATTTACCTTCTAATTCCTTCCAAGAGTCCTATGATGATCATCGTAAATCCTACGAAATAATTGAATCTTGCTTGGAAGAATCTTACATGTTTGCATGTATCACGAATCATAACACTGCTAAATTCAATTTGTTGAGTGGAGACTTGCATGAATCAAGTATTCCAATCTTCCATCCCTCACTACTCTATTCTATGCAACTGGACTTCAACCAATATGTGATTGCAGGTTTCGAGTTGCTTGATTGTCTTCACTGACACTATGCTTACACCTAGCCTTCCTTCATCTGATGTAGGGTAGGTTAGAAATAGGACTAGCATAGTTATTTTTGTTTTATTTATTCTTGCATAGCTTAGATGTTTTTTTTTTCATGTGAATAACATAGATTTTGGACTTGTCTTGGATTGCTTCAATAAACACCACCAACTGTTGATTAGTTTAGTTCATAGTTTGTGATGGTTGCATTAGCTGAAAGTTCTTTTCATCAAATTTTTCTTCTTTTAGTTTGATGATTTTTGTTTTTCTCTGACTAATATCTTGGCTTAATATTGGTTTTACTCCATTTTCATGAAGAAACCATGTGCAGGAATTCTCCGAGAAGTTCAATAATAAATTTCACTTGTTTCAAAAAAATCCACTCTCACATATATAGTTGGAAAGTCAGTTACCCCAAAATGATGAAAGAACATCTGTTGAGGAATATATTACATCTTGGTGAAGATTGAGACTAGATTGAAAGATCACATCAGTTGTTCATAGCCTTACTCGGTATGGTGTCTATTGAGAAGAACTCACTCAAGTGTTTGTTTCTCTATGATAGAGGGTATGCCTGAGACTAATTTATGGTGCATTTATCATTTTCCCAGTTTTAATGTATGTTTTCAATCATGGGAAAAAGTAATATTGTACTTCACATATAGCATACACCTCGAGGAATAGATTTTCAAGTTTTAGTCTCCCTCTGATATATCTCAAATGAAATCTAATTTCAAGGATACCGATCAATCAAATGGTTCTCAAGAACACCTCTTTAGGGAAGAACTAGTAATCATTTCAATTATAGTCATTTGATTCCCAAAAGGAGAGATTTCATCAAACAAACCCACACTTAAGCTCAAGTATACTATATCTCCCCACAACTAGAATAGGCAACACTCATGGTTTGATCCCAAACATCTAGATAGATTTTTATCACAATATTAAGATTACTGTGATAAATATTTTTAGAAAGGTTTTCCAGATTTTGATCATGGAAAGATATATACACTTGAAAAGAAGGAAAATACTTGAAGAGGACACACGTATTCAAAGGATTTGAATTGATCATGCACCATTGGAATTATGGTTAATTGAACATGTCATGTAGTAACATCGGTTCTAGAGATTGAAGAAGTGGAGAGGAAACAAAGAACTCACAAGACCAAAGAAGATAAATATGGTGGACAACGAATTGGAGTTCTGGCCAATCCTTACCCCTGAATCATAAGGATGAAAAATTGAATTGGAAGTCTTCAGAAAATCATAATGAGAGGTGTAATTCTCCATCAATGTTGGCACTGAAACCCATTTGAACGAAGTAATACATGTATAAGATTTCACATGGATTAGTTGTTTCAAGAAGCTACAAACTTCTAGTTGGTTGTAATGCAATAATATCCTCGAAATTGATGGAAACACTCAATCTATGATTTCTTTATCAGTTCACTTTCTTTACTAATTGCATATTGTTGATCGTCATTCATCTAAGGTTTTAATTTTCTAGTTGTAGAAATGCGTTGGGTTGAGTTCATATCCTAATTCAACACTTCTCTTCTCGTTCTTTCACCATCATATTTTCCCTTCATAGAAGTTCATTTCTTAAATTTTTATCCATGATTATATTTGATGACATACAAACCACTCACCTCATTTTTTCTCTTCACAGGAAACACCTTCGCACTGGAAGCATGCATGGATAATCTTGCATCTCTTTCCTAGCTCATGAGCGGAATTAGGGGTCTTTGTTTGAACATGAATCATAACTATTTGGGGATTTTGCAAGATACCAGATATATAAAATATGCATAACAAAATATGAAATGCTAGAAATGACAGAATAACAATGAAATATCCAGCATAATCTTCACAATACACAGTAATGAGATACAAAATAGCAACAGAAATAGTACTTTGATTCTGATAGCAATGTTCACAGGCCTCTTCGAGGGGGAAACCTCCAATAGAGCAGTGCTCTGTTACAAAAATCTCTAAGCTAGGGTTTTCATACCCTCGACTCTTATTTATACTAAATATGTCTATTAAGAGAAGCATCTAGAGGAAGATCCTTCTAGAAGCGGAAGCTTCTATTAGGTCTTCTTACATCTGCCTTATTCTATTTTATTGAA
>SNQJ01S0033738.1:61134-84612 GCA_010110895.2 Picea sitchensis
TTGTGGATGCACTTTCCCAAAAATATGAAGATGAAGGGTCCCTTTTTTCTCTCTCCTTCATTGTACCAGATTGGCTCCAAGCTGTTCACCAGGAATGGCTACACGATCCCAAAAGTTTACATCTAATACAACAATTGCAATCCAATTCTCTAGTTTCCCCAGGGTACTCTTGGCTCCATGATGAGCTTCGATACAAAGGCCGCTTGTATTTAAGTAAACAATCAAAACTTAAATCCACGGTACTTTTTGAGCTTCATGCTACACCCATAGTTGGGCACTCCGGGTTTACCAAAACCTCTGATAGGGTCAGACATTCTTTTTTCTGGGATGGTATGAAACAGGATGTTCGTAATTTTGTGGTTGAATGTGATGTGTGTCAATGCAACAAGGGAGAAACAGTCAAATCTCTTGGCACACTACAACCGCTTCCAATTCCACCTGCTATTTGGCGGGATATCTCTATGGATTTTATTATAGGCTTACCTAAATCGGGCAATAAATCAGTCATCATGGTGGTAGTTGATCGTCTTTCCAAGTATGCTCATTTATGTGCTCTTCAGCACCCATTTACAACATCCATTGTGGCTCAACTTTTCATGGATAAGGTCTTCAAGCTTCATGGCATGCTGCATTCTATTATTTTTTATCATGACCCAACTTTCACCAACAATTTTTGGCAAGTACTATTCAAGCTACAAGGCACCCAATTTCATATCATCACAACTTATCATCCCCATACTGATGGTCAAACTGAAGTTGTCAACAAGTGTTTGGAAACATATTTGAGGTGTATTGCATCGAAAAGGAAAAATCAGTGGGATCAATGGTTACCACTAGTTTAATGGTGGTACAACACTTCATACCATACAACTACCTGCATGACTCCTTTTGAAGTGGTATATGGACAAAATACACCTTCAATTATCTCATATTTTCCAGGTGTCTCGAAGGTATAGGCAATTGACCAAATTCTTATAGTTAGCGAGGCTATTCTATGTACCCTCAAAGAGAATTTGGTCATGGCCCATAATCACATGAAGAAACAAGCAGATCAAGGTCTCTCTAAACGTCAATTTGCAAAAGGGGATCAGGTGTTTCTTTGACTACAACCATACAAGCAAAATTCCCTCAAGGCTGACCATTGTCAGAAACTGGTGCCCAAATTTTATGGTCCTTATATCGTTCTCAAGTGTGTGGGACAGGTGGCCTATCAGTTAGCTTTGCCCAGTCTTTCTAAGCTCCATCATGTTTTTCATGTTTCCTGCTTAAAGAAGGTGATTGGAACTAAGTGCCAAACTCAAACCAACCTTCCCGAGTTGGACGAAGAAGGCTCCATTTGGCTATAGCCACAAGCATTTTTGGACCAGCGTGAGCGTCGTCTGTGCTAGAAAACCATCAAGGAAGTTTTAGTCAAGTGGAAAGATGCAACTCCAACAGATGCCACTTGGAATCAACTACCGTTCTGCAACAATTTCCACATCTCAAGCCTTGATGACAAGGTTGTTTTTAAGGGGGAGGACATGTTAGGGACCTAACCCCTCACGTAGGTAGAATAATATATTGCAATTTAATAAAGGTCAATATTAATAAGGCCTAGCATTAAGGAAGACTAATTCCAATGTAAGAAGACCTAATAGAATCTTTAGCTTCTAAAAGGATCATCCTCTAGATGGTTCTTTTGATAAACATATTTAGTATAAATAGGAGTCGAGGGTATGAGAACTTTTGTCTTGGATATTATTTTAATAGAGCTCTTCTCTATTGGAGGTTTCCCCCTCAAAGAGGTAAGTGAACATTGCTCTCAGTAATCAAAGTGCTTTTTTTGGTGTTATTATGGTATCATTTTGGTATTATTGTGGTGTTATTCTGGTTATATTGTTGTTCATCTGCCATTTCTAGCTAATTATTTATATTCTGCATACTTTTTTATATCTTGAATATTACATTATCACATGTACAACAAGCACAACTAGGATTGGAAACTCAAAAAACTTCTTTTGCATTTTCTAATTTTCTTGTCTATTTTAGATGATCCTAGAAGCATATATCATCATTCACTTAGGGTCTTTATAATATCCCTACAAAGTAGTTTCACATGACAATTTATGGTAGGGATGAATAGAATAATGGAAAATTGATTACTAATAATCCTTGCATCCTGAAGGGTAGGGACTAATAAGGACCTTGATCTTTTATTTATAATTTTTCTTAAAAACAACTACCAGAGATTAAGATAAACAATGCCTTCATTGTTTCATACAATAATCAATCTAGGCAACTACACATAAGATCTTAAGTTACTTGGTTGTTGTATCCTTGATTGCTACACATTAGATTATAGTGGAAATAAAAGATACTCAAACATGATGCATAACATCTAAGATGTATAGTTATGTTATGTAGTTAAGAGTTATATTAAGTAAATTTTGTTGTTTGCTTCTATTATACTCATCAATTATCCCCCATAGGGACACAATCCATTCATGAAATGATGGAAACAAAAAAAAATTTCACAATCTCTCCTCATAATATTGGAAATGAACTTGGTTGCATTGTGGTTATCACTGCACACACAAAATCTTTTAGTGATCCCTTATAGCAGTGTCTTGTGTTGATAAGACCAAATGAAATAGCTAGCCTTTTTCCATGACACTGAGCATGTGTCCCTTATTTTTGTTACTGACACAATGTTTGTATTGGGTGCATACCTTAAACCTCTTGTATCTACCCAACAAAGGTCTTCAATGTCACATAAATGTTCTGTGGTAGAGGGTGTGATCTATCTCCAACAATTTATCTGAATCAAACTACAACCCAATTTTTTTTAACCCCTATTATTTTATCAATGATATCACCTTCAGTACATCATCCCATCTCTCAACTGCAACATACATATATTTGAAAGTGAAATATAATAGAAAACATTTTAACATTGTAATTTAAAATTATGTTCAACTACATATTCAACCAACGTAATGTAGTGAAATTATACATATACCAAGCCTAATTCTATTAATTTTGTGATACTTATGACAAGACTACAACATCCTTGTTAAAAGCATAGGAGTCTTCAAATATTTCTTTAATAAGATTGAAATCTCCTTCATATATCCATCAAATACATGTTTTAGTCTATAGTGATTTAGGAGAAATCCATATCTTCTTCCTTGTATTTTCATACATATTTATTTGTATATAATTTGTCAATATTCAATAATAAAGCTTGTGTTTGAATTAAAATGAGCCAATGGAATCATTACTGATAAAATCGAGCAAACTGGAACTATAAACCTTTTAACCATGTACATGTTTCCTCAACCAAAGGACCAAATTGTGGTCTTTAACAAGGTTCCTAAGCCATTAATATTTTCATCAAAATACTTGGATTTGGAAAAAGAGACATTGATATTTTAGCAAGATTTTAAGGTTTCTAAGGACATCAAATTAAGAAGTGACGGAGCAAATGAGTGCATTTGATCTCTAGTGCACACAGGCATAGAAAATGTTAAAGGGAATAGATAACTCTAGCTCATCCAAGCCTTCAATAATATACTCACATGCACATAAGCATGACCCACTACATGTATACATGTTGAAGTCCCCAAGTTTCCAACCACATCCAAAGATTCTGGATTATTCTACTATTCTCTCGTAAGAAAATTGGAAATAGCTCAAATCTCTCATCAAATTTTGGAGTTAGACTAGGGAATGGATTCATTCACCAATATTATTCAATCCAAAATACTAACTAGAATAAAATCTATTTTAACCTAGGATCTATTAAGCACTAAGAGGGATCAAAAAAATCTATGAACCTCAGATTCATTAATCAATACAACTCAATCTAAAATTCTGAAAATTTATTGGAAAAACAACCTTATCAATTTTTTAATGTAGGGAAGCCTAGTTATAACACGTATAACAAGCACATATAGGATTGGAATCAGAAATATTATTTTACATTTTCTAATTTCCTTCTCTATTTTAGATGATTCTAGAAGCATATATCATCCTTCACTCGGGGTCTTTGGAATATCACTACAAAGTAGTTTCCCATGACAATTTTTGGTAATTGAGGTTAAAAGTATAAATAATTATATTAATCAAGATATTCCTTATGCAAGAGGGTCATCCTTTGGCCTTTACCCTAAATATGCCACCATTATCATCATCAGAATCTGATCTAATTCATCATCATCTTAAATTAAATTCAAATCATTATAATTATAATCATCCTGTTTAGATTCATCATCTTCTTTTGAAAAGCGAGAAGGAAGAAATAATAGAAAAGGACATAATAGAAAAATCAGTGTACCTTAAATCATATTCATAATTATCATCAATATATGAAGATCTATTATCAACATCTTTATCCAATAGGAGAAGGAAAAAGAGAGGGGAAGAGATGGATAGATATATGTATATGACCTAGATAAAAGAAATAGATAGATACTTCAAGCTAATGAAATGAAAATGTGAAGAATAAGAGATGATATGTCAAACCCAATGATCACCATAAGCCTCTCTTTTTTGAAGAAATAGGTAGGGGGAATAGAATCACTAGTCGAGGTTAAGATTAGATGATAATATGAGGGTATGTATCCCTACTCCCATATCATTAATGGGAATATCAGTGCCACTTTTGAGATCTTTGCATGCAAAATTGGCTAGAAGCATGCACCCATTGTTGGATTGAAATCCATTCATGACCCATTAATTCATGTATTGATTCAACCTCCCACATCTTTATTTACTAATTATACCTAAAGAATAATGAAGGTTGAGTTTGGCGTGATTAGAGGGGAGTTTTACCTGCTAATCTATGTCTCAATATATTTTTCATAGTCTTGTACCCTCCCATAGTCTTTTATTCCATACCTAAATTTTCCCTCCCTTCGATCGACCTCTTGTATGTTAGGGCCAACCTTTATGGGTTTTGAACCAAAAATTAGGTTTCAAGGGCTACCATTTCTCACCATTTCTCAACCATTTGCTTATTTCAACCTAAAGACTGGCTAATGTAAGTAAATTAGTTATGCTAACACCTTATTATCCTATAGGGATCTAAGATATTATATAGATATTATGCCTACCATTATTTATTAATTAATATTCATCTCACTCCAATCATTGTGTATTAATATATTTATAAATAATAGATACCTTACCTTCCTATATTTATTCATAGTCGTGTATTTCCTTACCATAGTTTCTTTAATACCAAAAGACCCTTCGGTTGACCCAGTTGGAAATGGAACTTAAGTTTTAATTAATTATTCTACCCTTCCTTCGCTTGGCCTTCATAGGTCCAATTGGCCTTTCATATGTCAAGGTAAACCTTAGCCTGTCAATGGGGAGGAGTTAGGTTATTATATAGATATTCTTTCCATTTTGTATTAATGCTCACATTAAAGCTCACTAATACACTTTAATTATTAATACATCCATTACCTCGTGTCTTTCCCATCCCAACCATCACAATGTAGTATTGAACATTTATGAATTGTTGGAACGTTTTTCTTTATTAGTGGCAGGCCAGGTTAATTTGAATGCTTTCTTTTTCTTAGAGTCGAATATCTCAAGTATGCACCATTGATTCCCAACCAAAAACTATGTGAATGATATATGTACACGTTCTTTTGCATGTGCGTATGTATGCACCTATGTATGTGCATATGTATGTGCTCATGTATCTGCATGAGCTAATTTCAAAACTATAGGTGGGCATTGTTTGGTTTCAAAACCATATTAGTGACTTCTTTGGTTTTAGAATCCCAAAATGAGGCTAGAGACCTTCACTAGTTCCCAAGGCCCACAATGGAATTAAAACAAAGAAACATTTTCATTACAAGTAGGGCCCTGCCTTTTAGCTATAAAAATATGCTAGAAAAAAGGGTAAAATAATACCCATTCCCTTTTCAGACCAAAAAGGTACCTAACCTATGTCTTTGAAAATGGTAGTAGTAGATGATATCAGGGAACTAGTGATATTAATGCATAAGGGAGGTCATATAGGAAAGGAAAGTGGGGCCATATCCCAAATGAACATAGATAGGACACCATATGGCCAAGTTCAAAAAAACCATAGGGAGGGCTTGCAAGGAACCAACTAAGGTTTCTAACTAACCCAATACCTGTAAGTAAGATAAGGTTTATAACTAAACAATTGTATAAGGTTTTCAACATACCTAGCTAGTTAAGGTTATTAACTAACCTACATAAATAAGCTAGCTAAGGTTTTCAACATACCTATCTAGTTAAGGTTATTAACTAACCTACCTAAATATGCTAGCTAAGGTTTAGAACCCAAAAATGATAGGATTGGTTCATATACACATACCGAGTTAGATAAGGTTCCAACTAACCATCTCACATTGTGTATCAACTCATTAAAGCTCGCTAATATCATTAGTTTAGTGGAAAAGGAAATATTTTGAATTCCCCACTACACCTCTTTATATCCAATTCAATGGGTTGAGGGTAGTGTTCCAATGTACGAAGGCTTGGAAGATAGACAGTCAACCCTTCATGAGTGATTGTTCCATGTCATGATTTTCCCTCATTGAAATTGATTCAATGTGCATGTGTATTCTTCGTAGTGAGCTTACCCATATTAATAATTGCTAAGGAGATGGAATTGGATACAAAACAACTAGATCTAATCTCAACATTCAGTAGTGTCTCCAACTACAACTAAATTCGAGAGTGGACTTTGGCACATGATCTAGCTCATATGCCATTGTATGATCTAGATAATTTGGATCTAGAAGTGTCAATATGGTCGGTTGCATATATCTATTGAATGTTATGCAACTGATTCATTCTAGTGGCGATAGTTCATATGAATAAGGATCACCAACCAATCAATAGATATAACTGAATACATGTAAGGATATATTAATTCTCTTGATGCAATTGGCTCTGCAATAAAATGCTAACTATGTTATCTTTGTTATGGAGAGTGACATATAAGTGGTATATGCAATGCTTAAAATGGTAAATTATAATTTTGACAACCGGATAAAGATCTTCAACAACTCCAACTAATATTAAATATGCTTTGAATGATGATCAAAAGTGGTGGAATAGGTGGAAAGGGATGAATGCAGTCTTGAACGATAATTAATTGGTCTTGAATGATTATTCAAGTGGCAATTTATCTTGTTAAAATAGGAAGTTGAATGAATGTTAGGAATGCCAATTTATTTTCCATATAGAGACTCATCAAAAGCACTTTTCCTAACTATTATTTATAAATGTGTCATATTTAATAGTTTTTTAGGGAAATATTGAATGATTATTAAGTGGTTTTCCTTTCTTAATCAAGGGTTGTGTACTTATTTCATAATCATTTAGAACTGTAGGATAGGACACCCTTGTTGGTCTCTTGAAGACCAACATAAGATAGGGTTCCTACCTTACTTTTACTAAGAATTTGAACTATACCATGGCCACTAATTAATAATGCTTGGTTGCATTCTAGGTGAATTTGTTGCCTATGACCCCTTAGATAAATCATATCTTGACTTTTCATATGTTTCCTTATTTTCTCTTTTACTAGAATGGAGGTGTTCCCATTTCTGGTCCTTTGCTTCCCTTACCTAGAGTCCCCAAATATGATGCAAGTCTAATGTTTATGTGATTCAAGATCATAACCCCTAGTTCCTAATAAATATCTAATATACACCTAATGTTGAAAAATAACTCATTGATATAGTTTCTTTCCTTGACCCATATCATAAAGGGGATGGGAAGTAGGAGTAAGATGTGGAAGAAGACAAAAACCTAAAAAGTACATGATTTCTCTATTTAGGTGTTCCCCTTACCTTTATTATTACAACATTAAATAGGATATAAACTAGACTTTGATCTGACACTGGCCAACAACTGGAACTGTTGTTGCAATTCCTTTGTCTCTTTACCAATCATTCAAGACTAGCATTATATTTTTCTTCTACTTGCTTGGAGTTTCAAAATCATGTATCATGTTGTCAATAGTAGATCAAGTCAATTGTTTGATCAGTTGGAGGATGACCACACAATCAATTAGTTGGAATTTCTCTATCAGGTCATCATTGATCTCATATGATCAGTCCTTTAGGAGGTGGGATCCTCACTGTGAAGCATTGATTCTAGCCACGAATAAATTCATAATCATTAAAGACTTTGGCCTTATTGTTCTTATTAAATTCCAAGGAATTAATGTTATGCACTACACCAAAAAACAAATTTCAATGCTTGGTCACCATTTCTCTTGATCGTAGGGGGTGGCAATAAGAGTAGGCCTAAACACAAGATAGTAGGTACAATTATTCTATGATATATAGGTTTGGGAAGGAGAATGAGTGTTAAACTATCGAATTCATGAGCTTCCAATCCAATTTGAGGAATATCACACTCTAGCTATTAAAGCTTGCCCCACCAAATTGGTTCTACAATTTCCATGAAGATATATGTAATAGTAGATTGATTCAAGATATTGTGGGAATAGTCGTGATCGATATGTTTAAATATGTCATAGCCTTATATAATATATCTCAACATATCAATCATTTTTATTATGGAAACCACATAGTCTTAAATGATTATTAATTAAGGACCCACCTCCATGAACCAATGGGCCTATTTTGAATCAATTGAACTTTGTATGATCTTTCATTCAATTCTGACACAATTAGTGAATTATTATTAATTAGGAGTGATATGTCAAAATAATTAATGAAATAATTTGATTTGAGTAAACCAACAATGAATACTGGAAAAGTAAAGAAATTTTCAATTTTCAATGAAAAATTTGATTTCAAACATTTTTTTTTTAAATACCTACAAGTCGTCGCTATTATGACATATTGTAACGTCGCTCCCATGGCATATTCATCGGTGATATATATCTTAACACCGGTTTAGCGACGTTACAATACGTCAGATTTGTGACGTCCATAACGTGACTCCCATGGCATATACGTCGGTGATATATATATTAACGTCGGTATTACGATGTCGATAACGTCGCTCCCATGGCATACCATACGTTGGTATTACAAAGTCCATAGCGTCGCTCCCCATGGTATCCATGTCGTTGGTATATAGCTTAATTCCAGTTGTATGACGTTACCACACGTCGGTATTACGACGTCCATAATGTCGCTCCCATGTCATCCACGTAGTGGAGACTGATGAAATGGGACGTCAAAATTCTGATCTCTCTGGTGTCATTGTAGCGACGACTATATGGGGTTTGGACAGTAAAATCTGAGATGACACATGTCTGCATGAAACGTCACAAGAGAGACGATATCTATAGCATTGGAAAAGTGATGTCATGTGAAATGACGTTTGAGGGGGTTCGTTGTTTGTCATTCTCTTGACAATATAAAGTGGTAATTGCATTGAAAACTCTGTCAGAATTTGACCCAAATTTATTAGTGCCATCAAATGGAAAATCTCCTCAAAAAGGGTCATTCTGGCATTATTTCCCAACTCCACTCCATTCATTCTCTTGAGACACCCTTTGTGCATCTTGACCTCCATTCTATTCTCTCCCACCATCAAGTTTTTTTTACCACTCCCAAAGAACTCCCCCCTTCTCATGGATTCCATGATCATTCCATTCCTCTCATACTAAATATTCTTCCTCCCAATGTTCACCCTTCTTGGCATCCCTTTTCCCAGAAGAATGAACTTGAGAAAATTGTTCATGAATTGCTAGAAGCAGGTGTTATCCATCCTAATACCAACCCCTATTCTTCCCCTGTGGTCATGGTACTAAACAAAGAAGTTAGTTAGCGCATGTGTCCTAATTTTCATTTCCTCAACAAACTCACAATCAAAGACAAATTCCCCATTCTTGTCCTTGATGACCGCTTGGATGAATTGAGTGGTGTTTAGTACTTTACCAAACTTGATCTACATTTTGGCTGCCACCAGATCCATATGAAATAATAAGACATTCCAAAGACTGCATTTCGAACTCATGAGGGTCACTATGAGTTCTTGGTAATGCCCTTTGGCCTATGTAATGCTCCCTCCACTTTCCAAAGTCTTATGAATCATGTCTTCCATCCTTTTCTCCTTCATTTTTTCTTAGTTTTCTTTGATGATATTCTCATCTATAGTAAAACTTGGACATCCCATCTCTCCCATGTGGATCAAGTTCTCCATCTACTCTCTAAGCACCAAATTTTCCTCAAACAATCTAAATGTGCCTTTGGAGCCTCAGAAGTGGAGTACCTGGGTCAGATTATTGGCAAGGATTGTGTATGGGTGGATCCTAAGAAAATTGAAGCTATGCATGATTGGCCTCACCCTAAAAATCTTAATATATTTCACGTTGTTCTGGGTTTAACCGTCTATTATCGGAAGTTTGTTCAGAATTATGGAAAAATTGTAGCTCCTCTCACTTCTCTCCTTAAAAATAATGCTTTCACTTGGACTCCAACTATTGATCACTCCTTACAAGACTTGAAAGATTCTATTTTCTTGACCCCTATCCTCGCACTTGCAGACTTCACAAATAATTTCGTACTGGGATGTGATGCTTTTAGGAGAGGAATTGGGGCCATCCTCATGCAAGATGTTAGGCCTTTGTCTTTCACTAGAAAACAACTTTTAGAGAGACATTAGGGCCAATCCATTTATGAAAAGGAAATGATAGCTATTCTACATGATGTGGATCTCTGGAGTCCTTATTTATTGGGACAATGCTTCCAAATTAAAATTGATCATCAAAGTCTCACGTATTTTCTGGAACGATAAATTTCATCACCAGAGCAACAAAAATAGGTGACCAATATATTTGGCTATGATTATGAGATCATTTACAAGAAGGGAAAGGAAAATGTAGTTGTGGATGCTCTTTCCTGGAAGTATGAAGAAGACGGGTCCCTTTTCTCCCTCTCCTTCATTATACCAGACTGGCTCCAAGTTGTTCATCAGGAATTGCTGCAAGACCCCAAAATTTGTATCATGATCCACCACATGAAACACAATTCTCCATCTTCTCTAGGCTACTCTTGGCACAATGAAGAGATTTGCTACAAAGGTCATTTGTATTTATGCAAGCAATCACAACTTAAATACATGGTTCTTTCTGAACTTCATGCTTACCCCACAACTGGGCATTCAGGGTTTACCAAAACCTATGAATGGGTCAAACGTTCTTTTTTCTAGGATGGTATGAAACAAGACGTCTGCACCTTTGTGGCTGAATGTGATTTATTTCAATGCAACAAGGGAGAAACAGTCAAAGCTCCGAGCACACTCCAACCACTTCTGATCCCCCCTGCTATTTGGAGAGATATTTCTATGGATTTCATTATTGGCTTACCTAAATCGGGAAATAAGTTAGTTATCATGGTGGTCGTCGATCATATTTCCAAATATGCTCATTTTTTTCTCTTCAACACCCATTCACAACATCCACAGTGGCTCAAATATTCATGGATAATATCTTCAAGCTTCATGGCATGCCTAATTCTATTGTCTCTGACAGAGATCCCACTTTCACCAACAATTTTTGGTAAGAATTGTTCAAGCTACAGGGCACCCAATTGCATCTCAACACCGCCTATCACCCCCAGGCGGATGGCTAGACTGAATTTGTCAACAAGTGTTTGGAAACATATTTGAGGTGTTTTTCATATGAGAGGAAAAATCGGTGGGATCAGTGGTTACCCCTAGCTGAATTGTGGTACAACACATCTTACCATACAACTGCTCGCATGACTCCTTTTGAAGAAGTATATGGCCAAAATACACCATTGTTTCTCTCATATATGCTAGGGGTTTTGAATGTTCAGGAGGTTGAAAAACATCTTACAGTCCGAGAGGCTATTCTTCGTTCCCTCAAAGACAATTTGTTCATGGCTTAGAATCGCATGAAGAAACAAGAAGATCAAGGTCATTTTGAAATTCAATTTGTTGAAGGGAACCATGTGTTTCTTTGACTTCAACCTTATAAGAATACTTCACTCAAAGCTGAACAATGTCATAAACTTTCTCCCAAATTTTATGGTCCTTATACCATGTTCAAGCGAGTGGGATCGATGGCGTACTAGTTAGCTCTACCCAGTCATTCTAAGCTCCATCATGTTTTTCATGTCTCCTTCTTAAATAAGGTTATTGGAACTAAGTGACAAAATCAAACCAGTCTCCCCGAATTGGATGAATAAGATTCCATCTGCTTGCAGCCACAAGCAGTCTTGGACCAATGAGAGCATCATCTCCGTCAGTGCACCATCAAGGAAGTCTTAGTCTAGTGGAAATATACAACTCCAGAAGATGCCACCTAGGAGTCGACCACCATTCTTCAACAATTTCCTCATCTCAAGCCTTGAGGACAAGGTTGTTTTTCAAGGGGGAGGGAATGTTAGGGACCTAACCTCCCTAACCGCTCACATAGGTAGAATAATATATTTCCATGTAATAGAGGTCGATACTAATAAGGCCTAGCAATAAGGAAGAATAAGTCAAATGTAATAAGACCTAATAGAAGCTTTTGCTTCTAGAAGGATCTTCCTCTAGATTGTTCTTTTGGGTAGATATATTTAGTATAAATAGGAGTAGAGGGTATGAGAAGTTTTTTCTTGAGAATTATTGTAATAGGGAGTTTCTCTGCTGGAGGTTTCCCCTTCGAAGAGGAAAGTGAACATTGTTTCCTATCAACAAAGGTATTATTTTGGTGTTGTGGTTTCATCTATTGTGTTGTTTCGCTGTTATTATCTACAATATTTTTGTTTTAACTATTATAATATACATGGTAACTTACATGATTATTGTGCCATCATTGAGAATCCCTTTGTACACTTTCCCAAAGCTATCAACTCCTAACAAGTTGGCATCACTAAAGGCATATGTTGCAGTAATGAGATCTACATAGGAAATTCTTCAATTCCCCACATTTAAAAATGCCTCAGCCTCTGTAAGAGTACGTATCTTACATTTTTGTATCCACAATATTCCCATAAAAAAACACAATAGAACAATGGTTTCCACTACAACAATATGTATTATAACTCTTTTCAAATGCAAAACACTTTTATGTTTGTGAGTAGAACGTGGTGACAAACCTACCCAAGGTCCATAGAGGCCAAGATTTCCCATAAAATTAGTGGCACCAAGATATTTGAAAACTCCACCTCTAGGGACTTCTTCTGACAACTTGTTGAATGAAAAAATCAAGTGGCAGAGCATTTTGATATTTTCCAACAAATTGGGTATTTCACCCGACAAATTGTTGAAAGATAAATCCATTTCTTGAAGACTCTAAAAGATTCAACTATTCTGCTTCAACGCAATTTATGAGTGTACTTGAAATGTACCCAATTAATCCATTTTGAAAGATATCTATATCTTCAAGCATATTCATCTTGGTCAATTCCGATGATAGAGGGCCTTGTAATAAATTGTTGGACAAGTTGAAATAGAAATCTAAATTTGCAAGACCTGTAACCTCTGGAGGTATGTTCCCACTGAGCTTGTTGTATGATAGGTATAACAGTAGTAAGTTCACACATTTCCATAGACTTGCAGGTATATTACCCAAAAACTGATTCTAATCAATATATAGATATCTTAGCTACTGGAGATGGGCAACAAAATCAAGGATTATTCTAGAGAGATTATTTTGGGTGAGGCTCAGGACACCTATGCTTTTGAGTTGCCCAATTTCCATCAATATGTTTCCTTGTAAATTGTTTAATCCCAAATATAAACTATTGATATTTTGAAGGATATTAAGTGAAGAAGGGATTGGCCCTATAAAATAATTTTCGTTTAAACCAAAATAATTTAAACTAGTTAGATTTCCAATCTGTGGAGGTATTTCTCTTGCTAATTCATTATTGCCCAAGTCCAACCAGTAAATTTTAGAGAGGTGACATATAGAAAAGGGAAAATGTCCCATGAAATTATTAATGGATAAATATATTAGTTGTAGGATGGAACAATTAATAAGAGAAATAAGAACATGAAACCTCAGGGTGTTGTTGCTAGCCAGTTTGTTTTATCCTAAGTTTATCCAATGGAGATTCTTTAACTTACCAAACTCCATTGGCACTACACCACTGAACTTGTTACCCCCTAAATTGATATGTTGAAACTTAGTACAATTGAAGAGGGAAGAAGGAATGCTAACACTCCGCTAATTAACATCCAGATAGAGTCTCATCAAGTGGGTCTTCTTACTACACAACTTCGTTGGAATGTTACCATAACCTAGTTAAGGGATTACCCCAATGCCTAAATTTTGGTGCAGTTAGACAAGGAAGATGGATTTTGACCTGTGATATGGTTATCCTCCATACTTATAAGGACCAGTTTGTACATTTTAACCTTGTACAATATTTACTGCAAACAAATTTTCAGTAAAAGAACAAAAAAAATACAATGGAAAATACACACATTACACAGAGATTTATCCCCTAGAAACCCAAACCGGGAAAACCAACATATTCTATATTCATTCACATCATACATTGTTTACAATAAAATATACATATAGGAGCCAACAACATCGAAAATCCTAACCCAATGACCTGGATTAGTCAACAACCCTAATTCTTAACCGGAAATAAAAAACCATTGGCAAAAACCATGTGCCGAAAAACCACCCAACAATGGACATGAAAATCTAGGAAACACTAAAAAATGAGGGAAAAAAGGTGACACGTTTCTCGAGGAAAAAAAAATTAGGGGCATTTCTCTTGCAACCCCCCCTCAAAACCCCCCGCGCGCTCGACACAACATTAAGGACACTAGGGCTAGTCGTGAAAAGAATATAACACATACCCAAAATTCTCCCACTTGATGTTTTTTTCAAACAGGGGGTTACATGGTTACATAGTCAATAATCCAGGGCAACAATTCCCATTGATCCGAAATGATATTTTAAATGACTTGGCTAAGTATTTTGCATGAGTTGATTTACCATTTAGAAATTAACGAGAAGAAGAAGGAGCTTAATGAAATAATGTTGCAGCCATCATAAGGAATGCAGAATAGAAATGAGCATTAAGAACAACAAACCATAATGCAAAAAATTGTTAACAGAGTTCGGAAAAGTTGCGTACATCTCTGGGCCTGTCTTCAGTGGGGGAGGTTTTATTATTAATCTTGAATACTTCAAAATTACATCAAAATTACATCAATTTGTTCTCTAACTGACACAACAAATTTTTTCTCTGTCTCAAGAACTCAACACAACAGACAACAACGAAAAAGGTGGAGTAGAACTCCTAGAAATGGCCTCCAAAGCTCAACTACTCTTCTAGCTTAACTGCATAAAAATGGTTTGGAATTCACAAATTGGAATTATTATGTTGTTCTGAACTTGTTTTCCATGGAACAAAGGTTGGATTTATATAGGAGTTGAGTTGGGGGTCACATCCCAACTTCCTCCCAAGATCTTGCCTCAATCTGGGGTCCAAATCCTCAAAAAATGGACAAAATCCCATTAAAACAACCAATCATTAAAAAATCCAACTCTAAAGTCAAAAACCCACATTTGGAAAATATATGGTGCATGCCCCTTTTTCGTCAGCTCTTCGTCATATGGTGCACCATGTGGTCGAGCGGTAGTCCACATGGCACCCGTGTCTATTGGTTTAACCCCTGGTCTAACTCCTTGGTTAGCAGGACTAGGGGCTTATCCCCTAACACCCAGACCATATCACAAAAAAATAATGTAAAGTGGAGTGCGGTTAAGTCCTGCCCCTCTGCCCTTGTGGCTAGCAAAAGGTGGTTAGAATGTTTCTTGCCCGGGAGGTCTAGAGGTCGATTTGTCGAAGATACATACCAAATTTTTGACTCGTCCCTTATTGGACTAACCAAGGGTGCCATGTGGAACCAATGAATTAGGCCATGTGTCACCTTGCCACTGGCTCGTATCAACCTATTCAACTACACAGTCACTAGTCCAGTGAATGACCAAATCAGCTGCACAGTCAACTCATACGCTACATGTCCAACCCAGAGCCAGCCACCTATCGAACACGTCATAGCCGTACTGCCATGTGTAAATGTCACTTCACGTAATCCTGTCATTCATACTGCCACTTGTAGAATTATCACTAGCCACATCATCGTACAGAGTGCCACGTGCCAGTCCGTACAGTCCACGTGTCTGCCACATTAGCCTCTAAAAATGCCAAACTTGCATGACACATGTTAGCCTCTGGTGCTACCACATCAACGTGATGACATCATGATGATGTCATATACCATGTGTCATGTCAACATATTGTTGATGTCAGCAGTACAAATTGTTGACTTTGACTTTGAATTTTTACTTATTTGGGAAAAATGTCAGATTGCGATATCTTTCGCATACCGAGTCCATTTTCGAAAAATAATATATTGTTGGAATATGAATGATGAGCACTACACGATGGTGTTGGTTTCATCCGAATCAGAGAACTTTCAATTTTTGGCCTTTTTGGATCCATTTGGATCACCCATAGATCCTCTACACCAAGATAAATTCTCAGTGCTCACAGATTTTTTTAATGAATCTGCAACATTCTTCAAAGTGTTCACCTTCATCAACAACACTTTCTTTTCTTCAACCATGTCTCTCCCAAAGTGATATTGAACATCAATATGATTTGTCTTTGAATGATAGGTCAGGTTCTTCGCCAGGAAAATTACACTCTGACTCAGGGATGATTTTAAGGCTATAAATTTATTTTAAAATGTAGAAACCTTGGCAAATCTTACTAATCCTTCATATGCCAACTATAAATGTTTGGCGATATTTTTGTAAAAATATTCAAATTTCTAAGGATTTTATATAGTTTTTATAAAATTTTGGCGATTTGTAAGGTAAAATGATTTTATCCTATAGAATTTGGGCGAATCATTTTTAAAATAGTGAATCTCTTTTTTGGAAAAACCATGGAAAATTAGCCCATGAGGGAAATTTAGCCCCTAAAATCATCCATGCTCTGACTGTCACAATCTATCCTTACATCTTATTGTACCAACCCAATACCTCAACACAATATTTGTAACCATACTTCTTCCTTGCTTGCATGAGTGGCTTCCAGGTATTCAACTTTTGTAGTTGAAAGTACCACTACAGGTTGTCTCTCGCTCATCCAACTGATTGCTCCTCCAAACAGGTTAAACACATACATGCTTGTAGATCTCCAACCCAGTCTGCATCCAAAAATACATGTATGTCCAATACTCTATCCAGTCCTGGTCTTCCTTGGTAGGAAAATCCATAGCTAGCAGTGCCACACAAATACTTGAAAACCCTCTTTATTGTTGTCCGATGCTCCTTCTATGGTTTTGATATATACCTGTTAAAAAATCCCATTGCATGTGCAATGTCTGGTCTAGTATAGACCATTGCATACATCAAACGCCAACCACACTCTCATAAGGAACATGAGACATGTCCTCCTCCTCTTCTTGTATCTTGGGACACTGATCCACATATAACTTTACACCTACAGGAATAGGGACCCTAACCGGTTTACATTCTTGCATATTAAACCTCTGCAATATTGCGTCCACATATTTTCTCTGATTTAACCAGATTTTCTTTTTTTTCAATCTCTTTTAATTTCCATGCCCAAAATTAAATTTGCAGCACAAAGATCCTTCATGTCAAATTTAGAGGAAAACTGATTTTTCACATCCTGGATAATCTCCTTTTTGTTTCTTATCAACAACATGTCATCCACATATAAGACCAAATAAATCGAATGATCACCAATTAATTTAAAATATACACAATGATCCTCTTTGCTTCTTGTGAAGCCAAGTCCCAGCATATAAGAATCAAATTTTTGATACCACATCTTTGGTGATTGTTTTAAACCATACAGGGTATTTTTCAGCTAGCATATCAGCTCCTTCTTTCCATTTACAACAAAACCTTATGGTTGCTTCATATAGATTTCTTCTTCTAGATCCCCATGTAGGAATGTTGTCTTCACATCCATCTGTTCTACCTCAAAATAAGATGCAGTAGCAACATATAACATAAATATAATAGAAGTTAACTTGGCAACATGAGAAAAAATCTCACCAAAATCAATTCCCTCAACCTGGGAATAACCCTTTTCTACTAACCGAGCTTTGTATTTCTCCACTTTTCCTTCTGCATTCAGCTTCTTTTTAAATAACTATTTTCTAACAATGGGATTTATTCCAATTGACAACTCCAGTAGATTCCAAGCCTCATTCTTATCCAAGGCTGCCATTTCTTCATCCATGGCCTTTTTTCAAAGTTTTCCATCCTCTGAATCCACTACCTCCCTAACAGTTCTAGGATCATCACTAGTAATAGAAATAGCAAAATTTGAATAGAAATCAGATGGATTATATCTTTCCATTTTTCTTCTTTTCCGAACCGATATCCTCAATACTGGAGTATGAGGATCTTCTTCTTCGTATTCTTGTTCTTCTGTAGAGTCCAATTCATCGTCCTTTAAATCAAACTCTATTTTCTATGGTTCTTCCTTACTTGGTATGACATCTGGTTTGACAACATATTTTATTTCTCTAAATACCACATCTTGGTTATACACAACCTTCTTAGTTTTTGGGTTCCAAAGCTTATAACCTTTAATACCATCTTTATACCCAATAAAGATATACTTTTCATCCTTCTTATCTAGCTTACTCTTGTTTTCCTTTGGAACATGAACATAGGCCTCACAACCAAATACCTTGCCATGTGTGAGAGAAGGTTTCTTACTATTCCACACCTCTTATGGAGTCTTTTCATCCAATGTTGATGAGGGTGATCTATTGACTAGGTAACATGCAATACCCATTGCCTCTGCCCAGAATTCTTTCCCTAACCTGACACCATTTAGCATGCACCTTTCTTTTTCCATCAATGTCATGTTCATCCTTTCTACAACTCCATTCTGTTGAGGTTTATATGGAGTAGTATTCTGCCTTGCTATACCGCACTTCTTACATAATTCTTCAAATTCATTCCCATAGAACTCTCCGTCATTATCTGTCCTCAACACCTTAATTATTTTCTATTTATGATTCTCAACAAGAGCCTTAAACTCTTTAAGCCTATTAAAGACTTCATATTTCTTCATGAGGAAATATATCCAAGTATTCCTTGATAATTCGTCTATAAACGAGACATAGTACACATATTTTCCCAATGATGGAACCGACACAGGTCCAAACACATCACTGTGAACTAGCTATAAAATTCCTTTTGTCCTCGTTGCACTAAAGGGGAATCTTACCCGATTCTACTTCCCATATACACAATGTTCACAGAAATCAAAATCCAGAGAGAAATTAGATATACCTTCAACCATACCTTTACCGTCTAGTAGTCGAAGACCCTTCTTTCTGATATGCCCAAGTCTTTGATGCCATATCATAACCTTTTCTCCAGAGACTGTAGGATATTTTTCTTCTTCAACTCCAATATAAGGAACAATGGAAATATTACACCCTTCACTAATAGTTCTTCCTTTCAACTTATACAAAGTTCCAAACCAAACTCCCTTCAACAACACCATTTCTCCTCGAACCATCCTGCAGGTTTCCTTTTCAAATATTGTTTTTACCCCTACATCATCCATTTTGCTTACATAAATCAAATTTATGGCCAATCCTGGGATGTGTAGAACACCAGGTAGTTTTCTAATCCTTCCATCTATGAGCCTCAACTTGAATTTTCCTTGTCCTATGATTATGGTGGTCAAGTCATCACCTAGGAAAACATTACCTCCATCATACCTTTCATATTCACAGAACCAATCACTGTGGGGACTCATATGAAAGGATGCACCTAAGTCAACCAACCATGCCTCATGATCTGCATGTATGCTTGAAGAATCCTACACATACCCTCCTTCCTTAGAGGTATTTTATTCTGTAAAAGGAGCTTCTTCAGATCCCTTCTTTTTCTCAACTTTGGATCTACAATGCTTCTTGTAGTGCCCTTCTTTTCCACATCTCCAACATACATTTACAAAATTTCTGGGAGATTTAGATCTACCCTTAGACTTAGATATTCCACTTGAGGACTTGGATATATTTATTTCTTGGGAGCATCCTCTTGAAAATAATGCATATGTGCTTTGTCCTTCCATGTTCTTTCGTCTCATCTCCTCCAACAACAAGTATGAGACCACTTCATCAAACTTCAAGGCAGTTGTATTACTACCTATGGCCACAACCAGAGTATCCCACAAGTCTGGTAAAGAGAACACTAAACTGATACACTTATCTTCATCTGAAATTTGAATCTCAACATATACTAACCGACTTCTCACAATATTGAAGGCATTCAAATGCTCTACCACCGAGTCTCCATCTCTCATCCTCAGGTTATAAAAATTCTTTCTCGGGAATAGTTTATTTACTAGGGACTTAGACTGATACAACTTCCCCAACTTATCCCTAAATCCTTAGTTGTAGCTTCCTCTGATACATTCAATAATACTGAATTTGAGAGACACAGTCGGAATGTGCTATTCGCCTTCCAATCCAACTTTTTCCAATCATCTGCTGAAGTTCATGTAGGTGAAGTACCTAGATCTTCCATGATCCATTGAGATGTGTCCACCAACAGATCTTCCATCTTGAGCTTCCATGGCTCAAAACTTTTCCAATTAAACTTCTCGATATCCATTTTCGAACTACTTGCCATTTCTCTTCACCTGGAGAATCAATACTGCAGATCTCCCACTGTAACAAGGATTATCACAGTCCTGAGCCAAACCCTTGACCACAAAGGCATCCCCCTGAAGCCAATAATTGTTATGAAACAAAATGTAGATTTTAACCTTTTACAATATTTACTACAAACAAATTTTCAGTAAAAGAAAAAAAACTATACAATGTCAAATACACACATTACACATATATTTTTCCCCTGGAAACCCAAACCGGGAAAACCAATATATTCTATATTCATTCACATCATAGAATGTTTACAATAAAATATACATATAGGAGCCATCAACATCCAAAACCCTAACCCAATGACCTGGATTAGTCAACAACCCTAATTCCTTAACAGGAAATAGAAAACCATCGAAAAAAACCGTCCAACAATGGACAGAAAAATCCAGGCAAAATGAAAAATGAGGCAAAAAAGGTGACATGTTTCTCAAGGAAAAAAATAATTCTCAGAGGCGCTGCCACCAAACCCATGCACAGGGGGGCTATCACCCTCCTGTGACCCCCAAAGGGGGAGCCTAGCACCCCCACGGAACGTAGCAGAAAATAGGGCTAGTCATGCAAATAATATAATACATACCCAACACAGTTGGATTAGCATACCTTGTTCGAAAGGAACATTATCGTGAAGTTTGTTGCTATGCAAACATATGTAGTGCAAAGAGGACATGTTTCCTAAGTAGGTCGGGATTCTGGTGTGCATGTAGGATCTTATTGATTTTTGATGCACATCACAAAACTTGGACTAACGTACATTGGTAAATTTTGGATTGGCATGCAAACCTCATCTCACCTATTCCGCACAATACTGAAATGCACATACAACTTCATTTGTGTGCATGCACGATCTTTACCAAAAACTTTGGGTTCCAACACACGTCATACAACAAAAACTTGGCTTGCATCTCCTTCATAATATGGAAAATTGTTTAAACCCATAGACAAAATGGCTAGACAGACTTGAAAATCAAGCTCTCCAAGAAAATTTCCATAAACCTACAAGTTCCCCATAGTGAAACCATCCCCAATATAAGTAGGTGATTCTTGCTACTACAAATCCAACACCCATATCAACTTCTTCTAATGATTTTTGAATTCCAGATTCTCCCCACTCATTCACACTTTGCTAGAGCAATAGGTTAGCATCATGTAAGGAGATGTATGGATAATAATGAAAACATTCCAATGGTAAGGTACTTGTATTTGTTGAGATCCTCTAGGTCCCATGCTCCCCATATYTTTATGTGCACCCACTATGGGGTCTAGGGCACTGAACTCTTGTTCTTTAGCAATCCACTAATTAAATTTATGGGAGTTGACCAATTTTGGTAGAAAGAGTAAAATTCTAGGTTTTTTTCACTCATTTAAAGTTAGATCCCAAATTAACTAAAGCATCGATCACTTGATTGCCTTGCTACCAAATGCATGATATTTCTACATTCTAGAAGTACAAAAGCATGTGAGAAATATTTTAGATTTCAGAAAGGAGTTAGTAGTCACCAACTTGTTGAAGAATTACAATACACATGTACCCAAAGGATCTGTTGCACTTTGTAATTATAATTTGTGAATTACCTTTGATAATTTGGACACACAAAATTTTCTTTCGACTTAATAAGGGAAAATCTAAACCAACTTGACAACATGCCACCATAGTTTATGTATCTGAAGGAGGGATTTGGAGTTAATAAATGACAATCTTCCACCACCTCAACAATCTAACATCACATATCATGGACAACACATTTTTTGATATCAATAACATTATTCAAAGTACTACCAATTGGTTCCATGTTTATAAATTTATCACCACATAATTAGGGAGAACTTTTGTTATAAAATGTATTCATTTGCATAATGGGAAATAAGACATAATAAAATTAACTTCTCTTGGGCCCACTAAGATCATGTAACTATTGTTGGTTGTTTTATTGTTTATTACATGAGTTTCATATTGTTAATTAATTTCTTAATCAACATTTATTGAATGTGAAGGTGAAAGAAACTGATATAAAAGATAAAATCACAATTGTTTATAGGCATGGTTATTGTTGGTCTAAATGCACTTCATTGTAGAAGGGGCTCCCCTGAACCCACTAAATATGAATAGAGAATCTTGACCCTCCTATGTTTTTAGGAGTGACATCTAAACACTGATAAAAAACAAACTTGTTTTTATTATGCCTTTATATTTTTGCTCAACTTAACATGCAATTTCTTATTTACATCAGCTTATATATACATAATTCTTTTTTCATGTATTTGAAAACTTTGGAGTTAGTGAGTTGGAATTTGTATAAATATAAACTGACCCTAATATACAAAATCATTATTAAAATGGTTTATAATGTTAAAAGCCTAATATACAAAATCATTATTAAAAAGGTTTATAATGTTAAAAAATAGTTGAGAGCTAATTACATTATGTGTGTGTGTGTGTGTGTGTGTGTGTGTGTGTGTGGGAGGGGTTCACGACACCTAAGATCGATACTCACTACGTCTATGAAACCTCCCCAAAATCTGTGAGAGAACATGGAGAGGCCGAGCATTTTCAGAATATTGGGGGCTCAACAACAAGAGCATCATATCGACCCATTTAAGGGAATCACATGTCACTTACAAGGAATTGAACATAGGTGGAGAGGGTAACAACTATTCCTCCCAACCACCGAAGCTTATATATATATATATATATATATATAGCAGATACATTTTGTTTTATTTTTCTTAGTAGTTTATACATTTAAGGCTAAAATGAACCTAAGTTAGTCTTACAATACATTTACTACTAGGTTTTATTCCCTT
>SNQJ01S0033739.1:24614-57225 GCA_010110895.2 Picea sitchensis
GTTCATCAAAATTGATTTGAGAAAATATCCAGTAAATGCTCATAACTCTGACTTTTAAAATCACCAAGTGATTATGTTGTAGATTATATATATATATTATATATATATATATACATATATATATATATATAAGAGCATATATATATATATATATATATATACATATATATATATATATATATACATATGCTGAAACAGTCACTGTTTCAGCATATAAAAAAAAAAAAAAAAAAAAAAAAAAAAAAAAAAAAATATATATATAAGAAAATATATATTGTTATTTTTTAAGACATATACATATATATACATATAAGGTGTACATATAAGTGTATGATTACACATATGTATATATATACATGTATATATATATGTATATATATGTATATATATATATGAAAAAAATAATAATTACAAAATTAAACATATTAAAAAAAATTGATAATTAAAAAATATACACAAAATAGACTAAATCACAATGAATATTAATAAAATAGAATGCAACTAAAGTTAAATGAATATTGTATAAAACCAAAATAATGACAGAGTCAAATACCATCCTATTTTAGAATAACATGAAATAATTGTATGTTCATTATTCATAACCATTATGAATAATGTTCCATTATCAAATTTATTGAGTCATTATCTAATCAACATTATCTAATGTGATATGTGGATGGTTACTTGAACTTATATTTGAATTTAAGCACAAAAGCTCTTCACTCTATAGTAATATGTTAACCTTTGTAACTATTAAGTTTATTAATTATGTATGATAATGTTCGCTTGGGTGGCATAAAAAAAACTTGCATACTTATATAGACATATTGTATATTTAACACATATCCTTTCAATTTTATTGATGATTTACTTTGTATAATAAATAATAATTGGTTGAGATTTATTTTAGAGAATTTTGTTCTCTTATATTATAATAAGAGGTTGTCATTATTTGTTGGTTTTAGTATAATTTGTATTTCTATTAAGAATAATTTTTAGGCAATTTTGATAAGTAATGCCCCACCACTTCATTTTCAACACTAGTTTTAGGAACATAGGCTAATGCAATTTTGGCATTGGTATAAATATTTTCAAGATATTGGCATGCAATGTTGTAACTCAAACTTATGCATGAATTGATGCATTTCCAATCAATTGATACTTCTTTTTGATATAGATTTTGTTTTCTTATTTCTTATTTTCTTATTCTTAATCTTTATATACAAGTGCACCTTATGAATATTCCAAGAATATATAAGAAGTGACATTAAAGATAGGTTGGATTTGCAAACTGTATCATGTGAATCTTCATCATAGTTTTATGATACTACATGTTTGGTGCATAATAAACCATGTCATATGAGATTTTTACTGTCTCTAAATTGATGCATATTTTCAAAAAATGGATCAAATGTGTAACATTTTATTTCACCAAATTGTATATAAGATGGGTCAATTTGTTTACTTTCAATATGGTTGGATATCATGATTATTATTATTATTATGATGATGATGTTTAACATTCATTGAGATTGTAGTTGGTCTATCTAACTTTAAGAAAGGTAAGGAATTACTTGGATTTCTTTACAATTTTATTTCTCTGATTGAAAATGAGTAAGAAAAGCATTCCAAGATCATAGTAATTTTGATGAGTTAGAAGGTTAGGAAGGTCAGTATTGTAACAAATATTTTGAAATTGTGATATAATGTGGGTATATATTAATTGGATTTATTTAGAATTTATTTATGTTCTTGTAAAGGAGTAAGTGAAGCATTCAAATATCACCATAATTTTGATGAGTTAGAAGGTTAGGAAGGTCGGTATTGTGAAAAATATTTTGAAATTATGACCTAATATGTGTATATGAAAGACATTCTAAGATAAAATATTTTTCATCTTGAACCCTCTTAGTGTCAGAAAGATGAAAGATTCTTTCAACCCATGGATTTTTGAGAATTTTCTAATATCCAAGTTCACTATGGAAATTGTGAAGATTTGTTTTTATTTTGGCAATGTTGATTTTCTTCTTTTTGCTAGTCAAAACAAAGATATAACTTTTATCTTCTATATTAGGGTTGATAATCAACTTATAGTATCTTAATTTTATTTTATCTTCTAAATCTATATTGCACCAAAATTTATCCTTAAATTTAGATGTAAAAATATTTTTAATAATATTGTTATTCTACAAAGTGTCCTCTTCATTTATTCACCAATGATTTTTCGAAGACTTCACATCTTTAAACCATCCATGTTTGAGCTGCAGGTGGTCTTGATTGGATTTTGAAGCAATTTTGGGAAGCCACTTGTCTTTGATGTTGTTTATCTTATTCTTGTACATTATGTACCTACTCATAGCCATTCTCTCAATGGGTTAAAGAATCACTTCTATAAGGAGGTTAGAATAGGATGTATTACTTTTATTTTTGAGATTATAAGTTATAAAATTCTTTTGGATCTACTCTATCTTTCTCGAGGATTCTCTAGAGATACTACATCCCCAATATTCACATCCATATAATATTACAATAGTGAGAAGAGTCTCAAAAATGAGTTTCTTATTATCCCATAGTCAAAGGTATGCTAATGTACAATTTTTTTCAAGCTCATAATAATATTTACACCCTCCATTTATACTTTTCTAAATGCTATAGTTCCAGTTGAGCTTGTGATGAATATAAATTATGAGATACTTGTATGAAGGCACTTCCTCCAAGATCTTGGTGTACAAGTGCACCATGTGAATATTCTAAGAAGATGTAATAAGTGGTATCAAAAGTGGATGTGAATAGTGTACCAAGTGAATCATCTAAGAAGACATAATAAGTGGCATCAAAACATACAATGTTTATTTTCCAAGAAACATATGAGAAGCATCATCAAAGTAAAATTATTTTTTCACTCGTGAATAATCATGTGATAAGGAATGAGTAAGGTCAATACATCAAATAATAATTTTTTAAAGAGTTAATTTACATTAATATAGAATCAGATTCATTGATTTGATTTTTATGTATTTTTGGAAATTATTTTTGACTATTAAAGTGAAAGGTTTCTTGACTAGAACTTTGAACATTTTTGCAAAGTTCTAGACATGGTACTTGTAAGTTAAATGTTTAGATCAAGTCTAATGCCCATTATAAAACCTCACAAATAATCTATAAACTGTCGTGGACACTCCACTAGATAGTTTATCAAAAAAGATCTAATAAAATACTGAAATCTTTACTGTGAAGGTTAATATTTATTTTAGATCTCAAATTCTTTAATTACTGGTTTTCTGCTTAAAATGTAAGAAATAGATGAAATGAAAAAAATAGAGAACAAAAATAAATAGTCACACACCATCCAAAAATAAAAACAATACCTAACCTAGTGTTGGGATATAAATATGTCCTAAAAACAACCTCTATGCATCAACTGAAGGTAGGTGTTGGCACAAGCATTTTACTTGTTGGCTACGTAGGTTCTTACCTTCCATTTTCAATACCTCATCCTCCAGAGATGCAACACCTGCAAAATGAACAACAATAGTAAAAGGAACAATAGTCGTTACATTGGACCGAACTAATGTTGTATTAATTGCATTGTAGTACTTTCCCAACTACTAATTTGTCGATTCGAGGTTCGTAAACTTACGAAGAAAACACAAAGTATATGCAGGCTTGACTTAGGACTAATCTAATCTAATGTTTAAGATATGACTGAATTTGAATCATTAATCTAATGCAGGAAGTCGAAACACACGACTTGGAATTGAATTTCTACAACACACAACTGAAATGAAATTGTGTAAATGAAATTAATCTTGGAATGGAGAACTACATGAAGGAAAAGAAATACAACATGTGAAGAGTTGAATGACACAACAACATATGTGAGCTCATATCAATGAAGCAATCTTACATTACAATAATCAAATCAATATTCATATCAGAATAATGAAAGCATGGAAACCAAAACTATGAATCAAAGCTAAGAATCCCTTTCTTTTTCAAATCCTAAGGACTACTACTAAATGACTACCAAATTATTACCCCCTAATGAAGAGAGAGCACTCTGTTTTATACATGAGAGCCTTCAAGATAAGATAACCATGTGAATCTTTACAGATCCAATATTCTCTCAACTACTTTCCCATTATTACAAAATATGATCCCTTCAAATCCTCACACATATATCTCACAAATCCTAGAAAATATATGCCAACCAAATCTCCATGATCTTCTCCTTGGAATAGGCTTGAATTATCTCCTCAAATCTTGAAATGGTGGAGGAAGTATCAATAATTCCTTTTGAATTGATCCTTCACATATTCCTAAACATTACAAAGCTCACACATTTTTGAGATATATATGAAAACATGTCGATTTTCTAATATTTAATCACAAATTCCCTTTTAATACTAAAATGAATAAAGTGGAAAATAATAAGGTGAAACCCAAATATATTTATGAAAATGATATCATGAAATTTTAATGGGCAATGAAATGTGAAGAATGATGAAGGGAAAGGTGGATGAAAATATGAAATTTCTGAGCCCCAACATACCCCCCAACTGAACTTGTTGCATGTTTGCATGAAACTATGCATGGATCTTCTCAAGAAATTTTGGCATCTGAATTTTTCCTTTAAATGACGATAATGAATATTTTGAGGATGGGATTTACATGAGTAACAACTAACATTTTCTTATGGTTGGTTCTTGTGTGATAACCATGAATATAAAGAATGTTGGTTCTTGTGTAAACAACATTCATTTCGTTATTTGTTCTCTTGTTGTTATGATAATATTTTACCCATATATTTGCTGTAAAAAATAAGCTATCAATGTGCATAAGGAAACATCACTGAGTATAAGAAAGCCCTTTTTCATATTTTTGAATCATGCCAATATGTATATCAATGCTAATGAAGCAAAGTGCAACAGAGTATTATTGGAAAAGAAATGTTGGTAAACGGTAAATGAGACGAAAAATGGAATGATGGTAGTGGAAAAATGGAGTGATGATAGGGAATAAAGTCCCCTACCCCCCAACTGATTTGGTTTCATGTTCGCATGAAACTTGGTGTGGGTCATAGAAGTGAAAAGGAAAGGGAGCTTGGTGAGGGAATTTTCCAAATTATTCATTGCTAGCAGTTGAGGAATTACATGATTAAAGTTTATAAAATAACATACCTCCACTCACCCAAAACATTGATGGACTATGCAATAGGAATATGGCTAATGCGGTGGCTGGAGCATGGAAGATGTCACTACTGCAGAATCATGTGAAAGGTGACTGTTTCTATATATGCGACTACTGTAACTACTGGATCAAAGAATGTGAAGTGGAGGAATTTGAACTGATGTTGATGAATCATGGACAAGAGGAAGTATGAAAGTGGAACTATGGTACTCTCATATAGTTGAAAAATATTGTTGCAGCTACTGATGGAGTTCATGAAAAATTGTATAGTCTTCACCTGTTTCTAAACTAGATGGTACAATTCTAGTCATGCGAATGAATGTGTCGATGTCGAGCATGAAAATAAGTCTTTGGATTACTGACCATTGATGAATTTCGTTAACCAATATGAGGAAAACTCATCATTGATGTCAATGAGTGCCAAGGTACCTGAGTACATCTTGCAAATTGAGAATGAATGAGATGATGTCGAGCCACTTGCAAGATCTAATGATCAAGGGACATTGATGTATTCCCATGATTGTCAGCGAGAAAACTTTCCATTAAGGCATGAAAGCCTCTAGGTACTCAAAATGGACTCTAGTATATATACCAGATAAGGTGTTGAGGTTGATAGGGAAAGATTTGTTGAAAGGTGGGCCTTAAGGAATCCCACATTAGTCAACACGAGTTTGATAAAAATATTGGTAGTACTATAGGAAAGATCTCAGTAGCAACAATGTTTATGGAAAGCCAATAGAGTCATGGAAAGGGGGATGGATGGTTTTATTGACAAGAAAAAATGAACTAGAAAAGATAGAGAGGTGTATGCAATTCAGAAAAGTAGGTGTGTGTGAATTCATGAAGGATAAGGAAATGGATGATAGACTTCAACACATGGATGGCCAATGCGATTTGAAGGAGAAATGTGGGGAACAAATTCATGATGCAAAATGGTTGTATGAATGGTCACTGTGTAACAAAAAATGTCATGATATGTGCGATAAGACTCAGCTCCTTCAAGCTGTCAACAAATCATGTTTTTCGCTGAAATTATTTTTGTAATTCGGAAAAAAAATCACTTCAGCACAAGAGTTGATCGTCTGCGCACTTGAAAAAACTTAGTACAAATCCTGCATGAAAACTTGTGAGATGTTTGAAGAAAAACATAACATGCAAAAATAAGTACAAATGCGGAAAAGTAAAAATAAAATGCATTTTTATACCTGTTGTTGTGGTCGTTGCATGCATGCTTGTTTCATCATTGATTGCTTGCTAAATTGACTCCAAGAAACAACTTAGCCTAAAATCGTAAAAACATGTTTTGATATTGTTTTTAGGAATTATAAAAACGTCCATTTGCAATTTTATTTGTTTTTGTTGTTTTGATTTTTATAATTTGTTTTTATCTTTTATGATTTTTTTCATTTTATTAACTATCTAAAAGAAAGAAAATTGCAAACAAAACTTCATTGAATAAAATTCAATTGAAAATAAAATTCATCATTTACAAAAACCATCAATGAAAAGTAGAAAATGCAAATTATTGGACTGTATGAATCCCTCGCTTAGCACAAAAAAACATTAGTTAATTTTTTATTCATCACTTGTTAAGTTGCCAATGCCGGATCAAGCTTGTAGTGGCAGTAATATGGAAAAAATAAAACCAAACAAACATGTCTTTATAGTTTTATTTGTTTTCAAATTTTTATGGGCAACTTACTAAATAATACAAAATCGAGGTTACAAAGTTCAATCATCATATATAAACTTCCATTTTCTCCACATGCAAACAATTTTCAATCTATGTGCAAGAAAGTAAATGAGAAACATAAGATTCAGAAATAGTGGTGAATGAGAAGATGACCAAACCTTTGTAGGTTTTACAGCTCAAATATCGAGTCATAGGAAACTACGAATCGAGCCATTGAAGAGGTGCTATGCCCAATGCAGTCTCGTTGTTGGCTCTACAACAACCTGTTACCAATGTAAACAACTCAAGAATATCATCATAGGAAATTGAAGAGGAAGAGGGTGTCTATTAGATAGGCGAGTGTTAGGATCTAGAAATTCATCAAAGAATAAGAAAGAAAACGAATGGTTGCACATGGTTAGAACTGGTGCCCTTTCTTTAATGAAATTGATTAATTATTAATTAATAAGGGTGCTCAAGCGATTTGAAAAAGGTAATTGTTTCTCATTGAAAAAAACAAATCTTGAGTAAGTAATTAATAGCAAGCGTGGCGAGATTTTCCGATTGAATGAGATTGAAGCTACATCCACCTGATATATCATTCTTTTTGGTACGGTAGGCATAGGTAGCAAACTAGAAGGACGTGAACTAGCACCAGTTCAGGGTGGAAGGATGCATGTGTATTGAAGTGTAACTTCTACTGTAGGAGTTGACGACCCACTTGGTTCTCAATAGTGGATCCAATGCTATCCTCCTATTTTCCTTTCTTCTGACATGCATGCAAACCAACTTCCTTAATTCATTTTCGTTCGTCGAGTTGATATTGTGCTTCTCATTAGCAATTTCTTCAAAGTGAAGCGTAGAATGTCGTAAAATGGGATCTCAATGGATAACAAAAATTGGATCTCGACAATATTTAAAATTAGATATCGCCTATTGACCATACTAGATCCAAAACAAATGTATCCCAATCAACCAGGCATTGGGAACACTTGTTCCCTCATGGAAAAATCGTAACCCTATTTCTGATCGAAATCCCTGATTTTAGATATGACATGGAGGATGACGGTCTGGAAACAATATCGCAAATCGTCATTAAATATGGAATAATATTTATGCAAATCAAATTGATATAATCAAGATGGATTTAGTCTTGCAATCTCCAGCAGAAAAATCTCTTTGTTCAGTTGAAATTACAAGTCAATCCATATCAAAGATAAGAGGAGATAAATATGAATCTAAAACATGATTTCAGGAGGTATGCTGAGAGTCTGGGATATGGAAAAAATGGATCCTCTTGCCTCGTCGATCCCTCTCAACATGCACTTACCTACCCATTCCTTTAACTAGTTATTCCAACAAAGCCTGTTGAAGCATGCGCCTTTATCCCGTCAAGATATGACATTCTATCTCCCATGAAACCTCAATGCGTACCGATCTAAAAGAGGTAATTCATCTTGTTTTCTTTTATTTTCTAGCAGGACAGACAAAGTAACCATGTATCTAGAAAACCAATACATATGTTTGTGGTCTCTTGTTGAAATATTTATTTGTAAACTCCCTGAAATATTCCTACAAAGCTCGATAGGAATGATGTAGTAGCCCCGTGAATATCGTTCCAACATGTCCGTATGGGAGAGTCCATAAAATTTTGAAGACGAAGGAAAACATCAATGAGAAATATAATGGAAATGTCTTCCTAAATGTTGAATACATTGCATTTCTATTAAACCAGAAGTCGAGAAAACCAAAGTCCTTCTTAATGTTACAGTGTCAACAACTTCTTTGATCTCCTTGATGATTGAATCCAGAATCGTAACACGATTTTTTTCCATCTCATAAACAATATTAAATTTCATATGTTGCTTCAATTCCCTTAGCACAACACTGTCATCAGACTTTATCATGATCCTATCGGCCATGTTGTTGTAGTCACTCATATTTAGAACTGAAATGGTGGGCTGTATGATATTGATCTTCTGTGCCAATGCTATGGCTCGCATATACTGTATGTTGATGTTCTAAACATGAGGCCGAATCTAGATGTATGGTGGAACATAGAATAATTGAAGCATATGGATCCCATTTAAGAGACTGAGAACCTATCCTTCTTGAAAAATAAGCAGAGAGAGAAACCAGATCAATTGGACCACCTCTACAACTCTCTCTAACTGCTTTATAAACAGGGTTTGCAACTGGGCTATTTTTTGCAATAAACCAGGCTGAAATTTGAAAACGAGAAGAGTGCGGTCGTGGCACTGTTTCAGCTTGGAGTTTCAGTGTGGAAAGAGGCAACTCTTATATTGCATAAATTGCAGACCTTCTTATTCATTTATATATATGTTTTTCTAGCGTACTTACTGTTTTATTGTTTTGATTTGCAGACGGATGCATGCACACATTTTTATTTATGTATTTACTCTTCTATTAAAAAATGAAATTTGATTTTGCAAAAAAAAATTGTGAGCAAATCGAAATAAATCGTAGACGAAAAAATATATTAGGCAATTTTTTTTCATTGGCAATCAATTAATCTTCCTGAAATCAATCAACCATCCTACTTTCTGATCCTCGTGATCGCACACAGCATGGAGGAAAGCATACTTATTCTAAAAATAAAAAACTTGAAAATGAAATCCTACCGACTCTATGCTAATTGGAATTAAAAATTAGTTACGTGTTATTAAACTTCCAATGGATCCATTCACGTAATAGTAGTAACACTATGTTCATTTTTATTTTTACGCATGAAAAATAGAAATATACAAAAATGAACAAATTGAATTTCTCTGACTATGATTTAACTGAATAAAAACAAAAACAAAATTTATCTAATCGAGTACTTACTTGGAACCATTGCTCGATAAGGCTCTCATAGGCATGATGTTCCTCGCTTAGATCATGCTGTAACTCCTCTTCATCTTCCTCGATCTCTTGGTCGATCATTTGTTCATCATCGGATGCATAAGAGTCTTCAGATGTTGGATCTTCAATTGTTTTTGGAGTATTTGAATCTTTGATCCTTGTCAATATCTCATCTTCCAGGGAAGAGGAAATCCCTACATTTGCCAAGATCCGAGTGAGTATTTCCATGCTGAAATTCATTATTAAACCATGTTGAAAAATTATTCTTACAACACCCAAATCAAAATGAAAAACTTAAATAAAAACACTATTGCTAAAACATAAAACAATTAATCTTCACAGTTGTGGAAATCAAACGTTGTTGATAGTTGGTAGGGAGAACATGAGGAGTCTCCATTCAATTAGCTACTATGACCCCTTACCAACACATGTAGATCACACTTGCATAAATTAAACACTCTTGCATAAATTGAAATTTGTAGGAATTGAAACACTCTTTGCAAAAATTGAAATTACTCTTGCGAAAATTGAAACACTCATTGCAGAAATTGAAACTACTGTTACCTAGTTGGCAGGGAGAAAATGAGGAGTATCCACTCAAGTAGATTATATGACCCCTTACCAACACATATAAATCACACTTGCATGAATTTCAATGAAAAAAGAAACTCATACCTCAATCCATCGTGCTTCCCTGGCAACGACGCCAAAATGTTGGGCTCTAAAGATGTCCTAAAAACAACCTCCATGCATCAGTTGAAGGTAGATGCTGGCACAAGCATTTTACTTGTTTCCTACGTAGGTTCTTACCTTCTATTTTCAATACCTCATCCTCTTGATATGCAACACCTGCAAAATGAACAACAATCATAAAAGGAACGACAGTCGTTACGTTGGACCAAACTAATGTTGTATTAATTGCATTGTAGTACTTGTCCAACTATCTAATTTGGCAATCTAAGGTTCGTAAAATTACAAAGCACACGCAAAGTATATGCATGATTGAAGCGGGACTAATATAATCTAATGTTTAAGATACGACTGAAATTGAATCATTAATCTAATGAAGGAAGTTGAAACACACGACTTGGAATTGAATTTCTACAACACACAACTGAAATGAAATTGCGTAAATGAAATTAATCTAGGAATGGAGAACTACATGAAGGAAAATCAATACAACATGTGAATATTTTAATGACACAACAACATATGTGAGCTCACACCAATGAAGAAACCTTACATTACAATAATCAAATCAATCTTCATAAAAAAATAATGAAAGCATGGAAACCAAAACTATGAATCAAATCTAAGAATCCCTTTCTTTTTCAAATCCTAATGACTACCAAATTATTACCCCCTCATGAATATAGAGCACTCTCTTTTATACAAGAGAGCCTTGAGGATAAGATAACCATCTTATAATTATAGATCCACTATTCTCTCAAATACTTTCCCATTATTACAAAATATGATCCCTTCAAATCCTCACACATATCTCTCACAAATCCTAGATAAGATATGCCAACCAAATCTCCATGATCTTCTCCATGGAATAGGCTTGAATTATCTCCTCAAATCCTGACATGGTGGAGTAATTATTGAGAAGTCCTTTTGAATTAATCCTTCACATATTCCTACACATTACAAAGCTCACACATTTTTGAGATATATATGAAAACATGTCGATTTTCTAATATTTAATCACAAATTCCCTTTTAATACGAAAATGAATAAAGTGGAAAATAATAAGGTGAAACCGAAATATATTTATGAAAATGATATCATGAAAGGTTAATGGGTGATGAAATGTGAAGAATGATGAAGGGAAAGGTGGATGAAAATATGACATTTCCGAGCCCCAACACCTGGGAAACCCAATGTGGGAGAAAACACAACTAGAAGGTGAGATCGCTCTGCTCTTTTTTCTTCAAATGTAATTACAAATAAAGAGACACTCTTTGTGGAGTTTCCTTTGACACCATGGCATGTATGGCTACTACAAAATATCTAATATCTATTATGATCTCAAATTACCACTCCTACATGCTTTTCTTAACTATGGAACAAATACAATGCAAAATAATGGAATCTCTTCTCCTCCTAGTGGCCTGGTATTTAACATAGCCCGATAGCCATATACGGGTAGGTTTTGACTTCTTCAACCCTTAATTAAAGATTAGGTTTCGACCTTCTAGAATATTCTTGAAATTTCACACATGGATAGCCCCATATGTTCAAGTAAGGGGGGATGACATGGCATCCACTCATACCATGGTGGTCAACAAGGTAGGTTAAGTGGCGAGAGGCATAACTTTCACATACGAGATCCAATTGAGACATGGATTACACCATTGGAAAGGTCTTAGATTATATTAAATTGTGAAAGGTGTGTGTATAGGGGCTATACACTAGAACCCCAAAACATTTCTTTTAATCCTCAAAATGGCTCCAAAACGTTTCAGACCCCAATTTTCCAAACTATGACCGAACACTAAAATGGCCCTGCAAGATGATTCCTCCAATTTTTCCACTTTGAAAGCATCGAGATAGATGAAAAAGAATATAGTGATCCAATCCAGATCAATAAAGGTGCTTCCCAAGGATTCATAAGGATCTTCAACTTAGTGTATTGAAATCCATGTCAACTAATATACGATAATAGTATTACCCTAAGGGGGCATATATGGGGTTAATTGTATATGATATGAACCCAAGGGGGGAATATCTGAGGTTAAATGTATATATATTGTGTAAATGTATATGTAATAGTGTTCAGCCTAATAATAAATGGTCCACATGTGCAATGCATCGATACATATATATAGAGATAATGTAGTCATTATTGAGGACATGTGATTTGGATGTATTAATATATTGGGTTATTTGGAGGAGGTTCTCCTATTCTGTAAGGAGTTATTGTGTAACCCATCTTTCTTATATATCTTGGAGTTGTTCTCCATGCTCACATTTGTTGTACATGGTTTGTACTCCGGTTTCTTATGCTATCTTAAATATTTTGTTCATAAAATTTATAATTAACCCCATATATGCCCCCTTGGTCTCACACCATAGCACCCACAATGGAAAGAAGAAAGAAATAAAATACAAAATTTATATTACTTGGTTTCATCACATGTAAATCCTTTAACTGCAAATCTTTGAGATCAAATCTTTTCAAGGAGGCTATTATGGTATGACCCCAAGGGAGTCATATATGGTGTTAAGTGTATATGATATGACCCTAAGGGGGCATATATGGGGTTATATGTACATGTAATGTTTAAATGTATATGTAATAGTGGTTACCTTGATAATAAACGAACCACATGTGAAATGTGTGAATAGGTATATATAGAGATCGAGTAGTCATTATTGAGGACTAGTGATTTAGATGTACTAATGTATTGGGGTATTTGGAGGAGGTTATCATATTATTTAAGATGTTATTGTGTAACTCTTATATCTAATCTATCTTGGAGTTGTGCTCCATGATCACATTTGATAAACATGGTTTGTACTCTAGTTTCTTATGCTATCTAAGTATTTGGTTTATAACATATAATGTTTTATTTTTTCTTATAAATGAATTATACCAATATAGATTCAAACAATGAATCTCCTTCCCATAGATACAAATATGAGAAATAGTGAAATTATTGAAAATTAGAATGTTGCGTGCTAAATAATTTAACATACAACATTCTAATTTTAGAAGTTAATATTAAGCTCAAACTTATATAGACCTATTTTATATTTAGCACATCTCCTTTCATATTTATTGATGATTTATTTTGTATAAAAAATAATAATTGGTTGAGATTTATTTCAGAGAATTTTGTTCTCTTATATTAGAATAAGAGGTTGTCATTATTTGTTGGTTTTAGTATAATTTTATTTCTATTAAGAATAATTTTTAAGTAATTTTTATAGGTAATGCCCCACCACTTCATTTGCAACACCAGTTTTAGAAACATATTCTAATGCAATTTTGGTATTGGTATAAATATTTTCAAGATGTTGGCATGCAATGTTGTAATTACCCATGTCCTTTCAATTTTATTCATGATTTATTTTGTATAAAAAACAATAATTGGCTGAGATTTATTTAAGATAATTTTGTTCTCTTATATTATAATAAGAGGTTGTCATTATTTGTTGTTTTTAGTGTAATTTTTATTTCTATTAAGAAAAAAATTTAAGTAATTTTGATAAGTAATGCCCCACCACTTCACTTGCAACACTAGTTTTAGGAACACAGGCTAATGCAATTTTGGTATTGGTATAAATATTTTCAAGATGTTGGCATGCAATGTTGTAATTCAATGTTTAGAGAAAGTCTAATTCCTATTATAAAACCTCACAAATGATCTATAAACTGTCGTGGACATTCCACTAGATAGTTTGTCACAAAAGATATAATAAAATACCGAAATATTTACTGTGAAGGTTAATTTCTTTTAGATGTCAAATTCTTTAATTACTAGTTTTCTGCTTAAAATATATGAAATAGATGAAATGCAAAAAACAGAGAACAAAAATAAATACTCACACACCATCCACAAATAAACACAAGATATAACCTAGGAAACCCAATGTGGGAGAAAACACAACTAGAAGGTGAGGTCACTCTGCTCTCTTTTCTTCAAATGCAAGTACAAAGAAAGAGACACTCTTTGTGGAGTTTCCTTTGACACTGTGGCTTGTATGGAAGCTACAAAATATCTACTCCTCTATTATGATATCAAAATATCACTCCTACGTTCTCTTCTTAACTATAGAAAAAATACAATGATAAAGAATGGGACCCCTTCTCCTCCTAGTGGCGTGGTATTTAACATATCTCGGTAGCCATGTAGGGGTAGGGTTTTGACTTCTTCAACCCTTAATTAGTGATAAGGTTTGGACCTTCTAGAATCATCTCAAAAGTTCACACATGGATATCCCCATATGTTCAAGTAAGGGGGGATGTAACACCCCGGTTCTAACCCTTATGAACTACAATGTATTATTTAAATATGACTTAGGATGGTGAGTTGGTAAAGTTGAAAAGGGGCCAGAGTGCCTAGGAAATGTAATACTTCATAAAATTTAATAAAATACACCACTGGCTGCAAGACGGAAGAAAACAAAAGAGATAGGGGGCTATGATTCCACGAGGGAGGGGGATTGAGGGGCTAAATATGTTTATTATTATTTTATTTACCCATAATTGATTTTATGTAGAAAAGGGGTTACATGAGCTTCTTGGGGGAGGTCATGTGGTTCTTGATTTCCAAGTAATTATATAAACTCATCTTTGGTTTGGGTGGGGGTTCACTTGTTCTTATTCATTTATTGTTACACCTTTTCCATTCTTCATTTTTGGGAGCCTCACTCTTGTTGCATTAGTATGCTCTTGGTATGAGCATGTATATGAATTGCTACATGAGGGTGTCTTGGGGTGAAGTTAGGGCAGTTGTTCTTCCCCTGGTTCATCTTCTTCCCCTTATTCTTCTTCCTCTTCACTCACTACTGCTAGTTCTTGTGCTCTTGGGATGAGAATGGAAACAAATGGCAGGAAGAGGAGGGCCATCATTGAATGGTTGTAATATTTATTGATCATTCCAGGAGGGGATGGATGCCTGAGTGCATGATCTTGATGGAAGTTCGGATAGAACTTCCCACAGCTGCAAGTCCTTAGATTCCCAGTAGGGAGATTCTTAACCAGAAGCACTAGAGCCTTGGAAGGATATGGGAAGCCTGAGGGACTTCATGGCAGACAAGGGGGTCCATTCTCTTGGGTTGTGTAGGCTGGGTACCTTGGATTGTTGTGTGTGTTGAAAGGCCTTTGATAGCTTGGGTGTTGAAAGGTCTGTTAGTATGAGATTGATGGAAGTTCGGATAGAACTATCCACAACTGAGAATCCTTGGAGTTTCCAGTAGGGAGATTTCCTGACCAGTAGCACTGGAGCCCTAGAGAGAAATGGAACTACCTCAGGGATTGCATGACAGAGAAAGGTGTTCATTTCTTGGGTTTGTGCAGGCTAAGGGGGAAAGAGAAATTGAAATTAGGATTTATTGTGAGGTTGGGAAACCTGAGAGCTACTTAGCCAATTGTTGTGTGTTTAGACTTGGCCTAGAACTCATCCTTTTGGATTCATAGCACTGGCTCAGGGGTGACCTGTTGTTAAGAGTAAATGAACAACAATGTCTATGGTTGGGAGGAATGTCCTTAGTCTGCAGCCAGTTGGTGAATGTTTAATTGAAAAGATAAGTGCTCTCTATGTTTTCTGTGTAATGTCTATTTCCGATGTGTATTTAATTATCTTTGATATATGTATTTTTAATGTGCTTGTATGTTGGATTTTTGTTGTGCATGGCACATTTTTTTATCTATTTTATGTTGTGGCATGGATATTTATTAATGCATGTGGTTTTCATGCCTCTAACGTTCATGAACAATCCTTTGATTTCGAGATAAGATCAGAAAATTGAGTCATGGGACTGCAACGTGCCTTTCTTGCTGGTGGTTGGGTGTGTTGCAGTCGGATTAAGTGGTGTAGCCCGTCCCGTGGGTGGCCAGGTATGTTATAGTTTGGTATTAGAGCTACTGATTGAAACACTGGGCCTGTATGGGATGGATCTATTGGTCAGAGTCTCGTGGTTGAGATCGATTTATGACCTTGAATTTGTAAAGCTCAGGAGGAATGGCATTGCGGAGTCCACGTAGAAGCTAGAACATCGAAGATCCTTTGCAAGGGATCGAAGGATCGTGACCATCCCCTTCAAATTCGAGAGCGATTACCACTGTGGGATTAAGAGATATCTGGATCATTGGATTAGAGGGCCATTGAGTAGGATCCATACGATGAAGGAAAAACTAGAAGTTGGGAAAGGTTAATTACCAATCATCAGATCTAGATTGTTGATCGTCAATAGACGATCGAGGCCAAGTGCGAAGGGTAATAATTTATAACTTCACCATTTCGATGATCTTGTTAGGCATGCAAAGCTTGAACTATCAAAGGCTGGAGTACCAAAGTCTCGTCGACCGTTGGATAGAGAAGTGGGTTTCAGGAGTGTTTAGAACTACCAGATCCAACAAGTATTCAGGAGTATGGGGGTATTCTGGAGCGAGAAACCATGAAGCCGAAGCCTGAGTTAATTGTAGCCGTTGGTTGTGGGAGAAGTGTGAACCATAGATATTGTGGCGGTCTGGAGGATCGACACTATGGGAGAAGTGAGCCCTCATATTGCATGCAATAAAATGTCCCGAATTCTTGAAGTCCAGAGTTAATACATACCGTCCATTAAGGGAGACACGTGTCGACAAATTGGCCAGTTCGGGAATTCAGAGTTCGAGAGAATTGGAGTGTGCTAGTGTTGAAAATCTCGAAGCTTGAAGAGATGAAGTGGTGGGGTATGATGATGCCACCTGAAGGTGATGTGGACCCCTAAAGGTTAAGGAGATCAAAAATTCAGAGTTTGAGATATCTGAGGAATGCAAGCATAAAACCTTCTGAAGCATAAAATTTCAAAGTGACATGGCTTGCTGACATCACCTAAGATGACATGGAAACATGGGATGTGTATCATGTGTTAGTGAGTTTTGAGCCTATGGAAGATTGAAATGTTAGTTAGAACATGACACATGTCACCTTCTTGATTGGGCCGCGTGTCGACTTCTAGTATTTCACCACGTGGTGACAGATCATTCAGTTCGGAGACTGGGCACTTCGGAGGAAAAATATGTGGCATTTTGCATTGGGTCGATAACTCCTGAAGGATAGAGTACATATCGACCATTGATTCTAGAAGAAATGCGACAATAGATCTTGTAGTGCAAAGACTTGGTACTTTGGGGGTTTTTAGGTTTCTGCCAGTGAAATGTACCAAAGCCCAAAGTTATGAAGGAACGCAGGTCGTCAATCTAAGATCCCTTCGAGACCTTTCTCAACCATTGGATCAAGAAGTGGAAGGACAAGGTAAGTGATTCATAGGATTGTCACTCCAAGGAAATGGAAGACTTGGGAATGCAAATATCCTAGAGCGCCGAATTGGTTGAGCATTGTCCGTCTCAATGCCTGATTAAGTCGTAGCCATTGATCTCGTTGAAGCCTCTATATGGGGGCAGGATCATCCATTCAGCAGGAGATTAAATCTTGACCATCTGTTTTTTCTAGTGGAGTTATTAAAGGCTTTGGCAAAGTGTAACTCCGGGAGAAAACAAAATTTGACAAGGGAAAATAGTCGAAGGCCGAAGTCTGGAGGGCTTGGTCCCAACATCGGTCCCATGCTAAGGTAAAAAGAGCCTAGAAGTAAACCAACCCTCATACTTGGTGTTCGCACAAGCTCCCATGTGGAAGAACATGGAGAAAGGTGCTAAAGAGTGATTAATCCCACGATTTTGAGCCATGGTCACGTGGAAATTGGTTTGAAGGAAGCGCCTTTGCAATTTTTGATTTTCTATATCATCTCAGGGGGATGAAAGTGGTTTTTTCAGGGATACCTAACTTTCAAATCCGATATCCGATTGGGGTGAGATTTTAGTTGTTGGAAAGTTGATTCAGAGGAGAATGATCTAGAATCATTCTATTTTTGGAAAATTGTTATGATTGATATAATTTTCTTCATGAATTAAACATAAAAGGTACCTATAAATTTAATTGACGATTTTGTATAATATGTATAATTCTAACCAGATGATTTCTTGCAGGTTTGGAAGGATTAGAGGTATAATAAGATCAATTCAAGAAAAAGATCGGATATTACAGTCATGGAAGCATGACAAAGATTACAAAATATGGATAAGGTACTACAAAGGAAATAATCCTCACATAGGATATGAAGCTAGCAGGTTAAAAATGTCATGGATAGGCATAAAAGGAAAAGTGTGAAAGAGATCCACTTTTGATATCAGATTTCATGGTAAAAGAAGGATGCCAATATAGAGGAATTAGATTGCTCTCTCACTTGAAAAGTGTCACTGGATGAAAATGGATTTCCATTGGGGAATGGTGCTAAGTGGGAAAGAATGGCCAAGTGGAATGTTGTTGGAAAAGTGTTCATACCCACAGAACCATAGTGCAGATGAACATAATGGGAGTGAAAGAATTCAAGGACAACCAACTACAATAGAAATAGATAAATAAATAAGTGAATTGAAACAGAAATGCACTAGAGTGCATGAGACATACAATGAAGTTAAAATGCATATGCATTAGTAGGCATGCTGACAGTAAATGCTTGGTGCATAGGGATGTGTAATTTTTCATATGTACATAACATGTTTGGATATGCATATAACATGTTGTCAAAGTTAGAATAGTATATTATTATGAAATAATATTTGGGTATGACTAATGATGGGTTATGTATTCATGGAAAATGATACAATATGGTTAAATATGTGGATGTTGTAGTTGCTTATGATTTCCATCTAGGTGAAGACCCATGAGGGTGGAAGGAATGGTGATCAAAATGATGAAGGAAGAAGTTTGTGAGCTTCTACAAATATCAGTTGCTTAGATAGAAACAAGTAGGTTGATAACAACCAGGCAGGTATGCAGTTAGTTGTTTTTTATTCATACATGTTAAAGGGGATTGAGTTAATAATTCCCTCAGTTATTTTTTAGTATTTAAATTGATACGTAATGGCCAAAGGCCTAGAATATGCAAATGTTGTTGACTCTAGAATGAATTTAGATCAAATGTCAATTGCATATTATGTTATGTTTGGTTATGGCATCATAACTAGATCAATTCAGGAGACATACTCTTGATATAACAATGAATATCCATACATCTAGTCATTTGTGAGACCATAATATGGTTGGATATGGACGAGATATAACGCTATATGAGTGCTCAATGGTATCTACTGTGTATCGGATGTTTGGACTGCAACCTCTTTGCCAACACTGAATAATAATTAAGGATTATATTCTTAGTGTTGTGTCTAAGTGGAAAATGAAGGTAACCAAATAGTTAGGCAAGCAGTAAGAAGTGTGTGGATGATGTGTTGAGCCATTGGCTGGACCTTCCAACTCATCATGGTGGAATGCATGACATAGATATGTGGTATTATGTAGTCAATGCATGGATGCATTGTATAGATGTGGCCATGGGTATTGGCACATTGATTGTCATTTTAATTAGTAATAAATTGTTGCATTATGAAAATTCTGTGGTACTAAAAAGACATAATGATGGATAGATGCATTATATTTAATATGAATACCAGTTGAAAGTGATTGGATTATTGTTTGTTACAATTTCAAGATCAATTTTGGAACCATTAAAAATGTTACAAGTGGAATTATTGAATGCATTTTGGTGAATGCATGAATATATTATATAAAATATAAATGATTATGCTAACAGCTGAAATAATGTGAGTATTGCTAACTCATGAAGTTGAAAACACCTCAGGAGTTGTTAGATATTACAACAAGAAAGTTGCAGGTCAAAAAAGCTACATAATGATAAATTATAGGAAATCTCTATTGAGGGGACAGAGTGATAAAAATATTTCCAGATAGAAGAAAGAAAATATTGGTTGATAATACATGTATAGGTAATGATGAGTTCATTCCAATTTATAGTTGGATTGATGGAAGTGATTGAATTGTAGTTGTAAACAATTATAAGATCACTTTGTGATTTTCTTTTGAATAATTTCCATGACTATATATATATATATATTATTGACATTTTGTTTGGCTGAGGAATGTTGAAATTGCAGGAGGAAAGGGTATTGTATATGGAAGTTTTGTAAGCCCATAAATAAGACCAATGCTTATTACTGCAAAGAGCCAAATTAGTATGAGTAGAACCTCATGTCTAGAAGTTTTATTTTTCATATATAAAACAGTTTTTGGAATTATGATTTGATAATTACTGACGAATTGTTTTGGCTGAATGTAAATTGAATAAATTGTAGGTAGAATGGTCTTGGATATGGCAAGGATGTAAGCCCATAAGGAATACTGATATCTATAGCTGTAGAGCCAAACATTATGAGAAGAAATCTCAGCGTGGAATTTTTTTTTTCTTGTATAAAACAAATTTGAAATTTATGATTGGAAATGGTTATAATGATATCTCATGATGAGTGTATGTGTATAATACAGATGAGATGTTGGATATGCAAGATAGAAAGCATGTAAAAGGATATTGTTGGGACATGAGGACCCTATGGTAAGCCATGATCGCCCTAGAATGTGTTGTGTTGTGGTAACACACGCCAAAGAGTCTTCTCGGCTGTAAGACTTGATAAAGTCTCTAGAAATATTCTTGTTCAAGAAATCCTTGGTCAAGCAAGATGGATTGAATGAGGGATTGTATAGCAGAGAAGGGGATGCCTAAGCCTGGGCCTGGAAGGTGAGTGAACACAAGGAAGAAGAAACTTTGATATCTCTTGTTTGGGGTCATACACACAATGGGTATGTCAAGGAGAAAAAATGAACCAAGTTAACGAGACAACCATATGGATGCAGATCCATGAAACATATAGATAAATATTGTACTGGATTATGAAAATTTACTCTTATATTAGGAACAAAAATAAAAAAATTATGCACAAATTGTGAATTGATGTGATTGTTGATTTGAAATATTGTAGGAAAACGATGAATGATGAAGATCTAGAAAAGTACCAGACTATGAGGGAAAAGAAGAAGGTGATGCTAGAGCAACTGAATGACAAGGGCATAGAATGAAGAAAGTCCAATGGACTTTTTGCAGCTAGAGTTTTGGAAGCCACAACTCTGAAACTTCCTAGCCAAGTGCAATAAAGCCCTAGAGAGAAGTGGAACAGCCTGAGGGATTGCATGGCAGAGAAAGGGATTCATTTCTTTGGGTTGTGTAGGGATAAGAGGGAAGGAGAGCTTGGTGGTTGCAAATTTTGCCAGAAATATAAATTCTGAAGATCATTATACATGTTTTGGGTCGGATTGCCTATGCATACATGTTTAATTTTAGGCTAGAGTGCTTATGTATATAAGATTGGGTTGGATTTCCTGTGTGGATTAAAGCCAGAGGGCTTGGATTTGTAATGTTAATAACATTGGAATGGTGGTGTGCACTAAGGATGGTGCGAAAATAATGGGAGGGGGATGTAACACCCTAGTTCTAACCCTTATGAACTATAATGTATTAACTAAATATGACTTAGGCTGGTAAGACAGTAAAGTTGAAAATGGGCCTGAGTGCTTAGGAAATGCAATACTTCATATACTTTAATAAAATACATCGTTGGCTACAAGATGGACAAGGACATAAGAGATAGGGGGATATGATTCCACGAGAGAGGGGGTTTGAGGGGCTAAGTCTGTTTATTATTATTTTATTTACCCATAATTGATTTTATGGAGAAAATGGGTTACATGATATTCTTGAGGGAGGCCATGTGGTTCTTGATTTCCAAGTAATTATATAAACCCATATTTGGTTTGGGTGGGGGTTCACTTGTTCAATTGTTCTTATTCATTCATTGTTATACCTTTTCCACTCTTCATTTTTGGGAGCCTCACTCTTGCTGCATTCGTATTCTCCTGGTTTGAGCATGGATATGAATGGTTGTGTGAGGGTGGCTTGGGGTGAAGTTAGGGGGGTCATTCTTTCCTTGGATCTTATTCTTCCCCTTGTTCCCTTGTTCTTCCTCCTCTTCACTCACTACTACTAGTTTGTGTTCTATTGGGCTGAGCATGGAAACAAATGGAAGGAAGAGGAGGGCCATTATTGAATGGATGTAATATTCATTGATCATTATAGGAGGGAATGGATACCTGAGTGCATGATCTTGATGGAAGTTCAGATAGAACTTCCCACAGTTGCAAGTCCTGAGAGTCCTAACAGGGAGATTCTTAGCTAGAAGCACTGTTGCCTTGGAAGGAGATGGATAACCTGAGGGCCTGCGTGGCACAAAAGGGGGTCCATTCTCTTGGGTTGTGCAGGCTGGGTAGAAGAGAGCTGGGTACCTTGGATTTTTGTGAGTGTTGAAAGGCCTGTGATAGCTCGAGTGCTAAAAGGTCTATTAGTATGGCATTGATGGTAGTTCAGATAGAATAGTCCACAACTGATAATCCTTGGAGTTTCCAGTAGGGAGATTTCCTAACTAGTAGCACTAGATCCCTGGAGAGAAATGGAACGACCTCAGGGACTGCATGATAGAGAAATGTGTTCATTTATTGGGGTTTTGCAGGTTGAGGGGGAAAGAGAGCTAGAAATTAGGATTTTCTGTGATTTTGGGAAACCTTAGAGCTACTTAGCCAATTGTTGTGTGTTTAGACTTGGCCTAGGACCCGTCCTTGTGGATTCATAGCCCTGGCTTGGGAGTGACCTATTGTTGAGAGTAAATGAACAACAATGCCTATGGTTGGAGGAATGTCCTTGGTCTGGAGCCAGTTGGTGAACATTTACTTGCAAAGATAAGTGCTCTCTATGTAATGTTTATGTAACATCCCGCTCTGGTGCACTGAGGACACTTATTATTTGAGGACACTTGCTCGCGCATAGAGTGATTTGGACCTTTTGATGTTAGACCTATTATATTTGATTATGATGTGATTGATGACATGATGTGTTACTATACATGTAGACGGGTGCTATTGACTTTCCAGTTTGATTGAGAATTAATGGGGTTTTGGACATTGAGTATGTAGAGGCATCGGTAGAATCCACTTGGACTCTGGACTGAGTCGGGGAGTGTGCTTTGGGTTGATATATTTTATTATGATGTTTCATTTGATTGATGATTTGATATTGACACTCTGACATAGTGTGGTGATGCCAGTGATAGCTTGCCGACTTGACTCACATGTATGGAGTAAAGGGGCCACACCGATTACTTGAGAGAAGGTTGAGGAGGGGTGGACAACGACCACATACATACTGCTAGCACTCCTTAGGTAACAGTAGGTTAACGATTACCCTAGTTTGAGAGGACCACGATGCCGTGAGGGCCGGCTACGACAGTCGCTCACGATTATTCTAAGAGTATGATAAGGGAGGTATTCCTTAGAGCCCTTAGTCTCTCCTACTAGTTCACGGAGTATTGTCCGAGGGTTAGAGGTCTACCACCAATCAGTTCGATTAGTGAGTGGCACCCTTGGAGCAGTGGTGCATCTTGAAGGGCATTGCCGAAGAAACAGTTGGCCGAGAGTGGCACCCTTGGAGCCGTGGTGCATCACGAAGGGCACATCGCACAAAAGAAATTCGGCGGTAGCACCCTTAAGCAGTAGATGCGACACGAAGAACTTGCGTCAGCGATAAAGAGTGGTTGATGAGTAAACCCTAATTAGCCTAAGTCTTCAACGCCTGAACAAAACCTTAAAGCATTACCCTTAACCAATCGTGCAGTCTAGTTCGGAATCTAAACCCTAAGCCTAAGACCTTCTAGAAGCTAGGAATTTTAGTGTGGCCTTAACAAATGAAAATTCAAAATAAAAAGAAAAAACTTCGGGATCCACCCCCCTCTCTATCCTTGTCTACTTAATTAAACTATCCTCCATGCGATGCTTGATCTTCTGGTATCCATCTTCCTTTACTTGTGTAGTTCACATTTACTAAATCGCCATTACTCTAGAGTAAGTCCTCTTTATTCATTTCCAGCAAAACATTTACTTTTCCCCTATGCTTGTTTGCCATCGCCTTAATCTCTTTTTAATCCTAATTATACAGATATAGTAATGGTAAACTAAATGATGAATGCATGTTTATTAATAGAAAAATGAAAATATATATATGTATATTTTATTATAAACAAATTATAAACCAATAAAGTTAGGCATGTGGAAAAGGGAAATAAAATGAAATAAGATGTGAATAAAATGAAAAGGTAAAAAATAAAATAAAAAGGGGAATAAATAAAAAAAAATGAAATACATACCCTTGCAATTTGAAAAAGGAAAATAAAATGAAATATATAAACCAATTAAACTAAAAGAAAATTAAGAAAAGTCAAAGAAGAGAAAGGAAACCTAAGTAAAAACAAAATTAGGGTTTGAGAGTGGGGGATAAAGAGAGGAAAGAAAGGAGGAAGGTGGGGTTTCTTTGGGATTGGATTGTTATCTTTGGGAGGATAGAAATGTGATTCTTGGTAGGAGTTGGGAAGCCTGACATTTTGGGTGGTAGCTTTCTGACCTTAGGCTGGTGAGCTAGTTACTCACAGTTGTGTGTGGCCTTTTAGCATTTCGAGGGGGATGAGGGAAGAAGAGTACCTAAGCGTTTGGGCAGAGGAGGTACCCGGTGGAGTTCTTCCGCAGTCAGAAATAGCGGGGATGCGGAGCGGTGGGAGCACAAGAAACCTTCTTTGCAAGCATAAGAGCAAAAATGTAAATATCTCGGTTTTCTATCTTGCTATGCATATTTACAAACTGTAGCTAATGGTTGGTGCAACTTGAAGTTCAATGGATAAAGAGTGAATTGTGTATGTGAACTGTAGATTAATGGGTATTGGCATGACCATGAAACCCTTACGGTTGCTACCCACCTTGTAATAAAGTATTTACCGTTGTTTTCTTTGATGAAATTTCTATTGATTCCTGTTTGTAATGGTCGTTTTGGGGCAGTAGGGTTTACCCTTTTTCTAACTAGTGTGTACGTGTATTGTGCATTTTATTATTGTTTTTATCATTGGTATTATGCTCTGAGAGCAATGGGGAATTTTCTATTGTAATGGGCATTTGTTTTTATCATTGGGCGTGTATACAGAGCAATGGGGCTTTTTCTATTGTGATGGGCATTTATTTTTATCATTGGGCGTGTATACAGGGCAATGGGACATTTTCTATTGTAATGGGCATTGCTTTTTACTCACCCGGTATATCTCTACAGGAGCAATGGGGCATTTTCTATTATAATGGGCATTTTTTTTTATCACTGGTGATATGCTCTGAGCAATGGGGCATTTTCTATTGTAATGGGAATTCCTTGTTAAATGTTGGGCGTATATATAGAGTGCTAGGCATCTTTTATACGTATTGTGCAATTCTTTTTATCACTTGGCGTTTACACAAAGCATTGGGCATTTTACATTTGTATTGGGCATTATTCTTATTGTTGGGCATCACCTACAACGTGGGTTTTGTTTTTTCTTTTTACATGTGAGGCGATTATAGAAGGCAGGTGGGCCTTGGTTTTGCCATTGTCCCTGCAGTTTCACGTAGCAGCCATTAGTGTTGTAGAGTCTTAATTCCGGCATGCACGGGATTAAATTTTGATAACTTTGTTTATTTCCTAGCGTTTTTTGAATGCTTGCGAATCATCTACGATGCGGCTTTGGATTAAGGATTGATAGCTTGTTTATTTCCCTGCGTTTTGAATGCCACTAAATCATCTCTGATATGCCTGGATTAAATATTGAACAACGTGTTAATTCCCTACGTTTCTGGATGGCACGAACTCATCTCCGAGTAAGGGAACCTCTGCGTTTATTTCCTTTTCTTTTCACATTGTATGGATTTAAAAGATTGGTAGAAAATGAGAGTGTTTTCACAGGGATTCCAATATACCTTGGATTAGGGAACGAACAGCATTAATTATAGAGTGTTAGACAGGTAAAGGCTTTGGGTACGTAATGAATAACGATTTCTGCCGAGAAAGTGTTTGTAGAAATCTCTCAATGAGAAGGTATATCTTTACTCATACTCTTCTATAATTTGCAATAGTTGTGAGAATGGTAATTATGGACTGTTGGTAACTAAGCATTGAGGGAAAGCACAATGCTTGAGACCGTGTGTGTGTGCTACATACCTTTCATTACCCAAATTGTCAATGAATTGTAATCCGTTGTTACTAAGCTGTTTTGCATTTATAATTATGAAAAGTGTGATGTGCCATTGTGTGGGCATGCCAATGAATGGCAAAATGGTTTGCCTCTGGTAAGCCATGCCCAGCATGTTCATGGTCCTTTCTACACCTTGTTTAATAGATCAAATCCAAATTGAATGGTGTCATGATGACAATTGAGTGGTTGGATCTTCAGCTGCCTTTTGCATATGAAGGCATTATTGATATCCTTAGGGAAATTTTGTGTTTTATGATTGTGATCTCTACATTTATTATCCTTAATTTCACCATTTTAAAAGGTATGGGCATGATGAGCCCAAGTAGAAGTATGGAGTCTTTCCTTGTTTAGTTGTGACAATTCTTGGCCTAGGAACCTTTCAGCCAGTTTGTATTTAAGGATTTGCAATGTTGTATAAACAATGAGATCCTCATGGGCAGTTATGGCCTCCTATGTACATAGTTGGATTGCTTAATAAGCAGAGCGCAAATCTAGTGCATGCTTGGGAATGGTAATGGCTGTGGAAATATTTGTGGGTGTTGACAACACCTTGATTGGGCAATCAAATTCATTAACCATCTCTTTTTATGATTGAGCTTGTTGATGTCAATTGTGGCATTGGGTTGGGTGTCTACTGCTGCAATTTGATGGGTGTTGGAAATTGGTGAAGTGGGATATATGGCATTATGTCTGCCGACTTTATGTTCTTAGATAAACCCTTTATGTAGAAGGCCAAAACCAGTTTATTTCATGCCCTTTTGCTTACATCCTCATCTCCATTTATGGCTTTTTGTGCAAGACAAGAGATTGTCTTTTATGTGAAAAATGTATACCAAAAGGTGTATAATTGCTTCTGTGTTTTCTACTTGGCATGGTGGTGTTTTTCTCATGAAAATTCTGCATTTCCCCTTGCATTGAAGCCATTTCATTCATGGATATTACTGTGTTTTATCCCCAAGCACTTTGGTGTGTTGTATGAGGGATCTCTGCATTTTCTTTGGGTCAAGAAAATAATGCCCGACAAGGGAAGGGATGGACGTCTGGGTTTATTGGAAATGCTAGACACCTTTAGTCAACCTTTAATTTTCTCTTAACTATCATTAAAACACAATAGGGTCTTTGCCATTTAAGCGTTGTAACTATGTCTCAATGTAGTCATTTTACATTTTGTTTATTGATTTAATTAAACCCCTATTTCTGACCTCTTTGCTTGCTACAGAACTGCGAGGTAACCTGTAGGGTGTTAGTTATTAACAGCCAGGGGTAATTTCATTGCCCACTTAGGTCTTTTTTAATGCATTTGTGCTTGTAGTATAACTATGTTTTTGCATGGTATAATGTTGCCTTCTCGTTTCTTTTCTTTGGGTGAATGTTAGCTATGTTATGGACGTCTATGATTATCTCTATCCCTCATAAGAATGAACATAAATCCTATTCTTTCTTGTTTGAAAATGGTGAGTTGTCTTGCAATTGAGGCGGTCGCGACTAATTAAAACTTGGCGAGTGATATTGCTGCCATGATGTTTGCTTTTGCAGGAGAATATGATGCGATGATAACTTTGCTTTAAATAATGGAGTGGAGCAATTTCCCTTGTTTGGCATCTAGTTGAATACATCCCTCCCGATTGAACCATTTAAGTTCGAGTTGTTGTGATGAGTCCTAGTGATCTTAGGCATTTTCTTGCATGGTTTAACCTTGCCTTTATGCTACCGTATGAGATATAAGTTTGAAAAAATTAAGTATCCAAACCTTTGCCAGCTTGAGCAACCATACCGTCTGTGCAAGTTAAGTTCTTCAATATCTTGCTGTTGAGTGTCTTGGACTACATGTTTATGCTCTTGTTTGCGTTATGAGCTTTTAGATAATGGAAATTGCAAGAGTTGTATGAGCCCTTGTTGGCCTTGTTGAAAGTGAATTAAATGATAAAAATGCATTAGAGAGCTACTTCTATGATTGAATTCATGTTGTCTTGTTGCATAAAGACTTGTGAGCATGATGCCAAGGATAAACGTTAAAATGAGAAGGATTCTTGTTCCATATACCTTGTCTTTGGTTGTTGTGTAAAGAACTTGATGCAAACCTAAGGATTTTAATGCTTACAAATGATGGATTAATTGATTTACTTTAAGTAGGGTTTTGGTTACATGCCAGAATGCTTACGAAGCTAGTTAGTGGAAGATAGGGTGGTGTTATGGTGAGTTCATGGTAATCTCCTTATGACGGATGACCCACAAAATTTAAGGTCCGTGAATCTAAGGGGAAACGGTATTTTATTTCAACAACGGTGCAGGTTAACTAATTGTACTTTATTTAGGGTTTATTTCAGCAAACAGGGATTGCAGTTAACTAAGTGTACTTTATTTAGGGTTGGATATCTCGTCGTTTAATAAATTTAAAGGGAGCAATTGGTCTGAGATTTTCGTGAGTCTTTTCATGGTTGGCCAACGTCTGGATTCCTTCTTACCTGCACCTCCCTGGAGGACGCTTGTTCATAATTAGTGTTGTTCAAGGTCGTGATCATCCTTTGTCAGGTCAGTCTTGTCGGTTGCCGGGTGGAGACATAGAGTCACGTGAGACCGTACTTCTACACGCGCACACACCTTAACAAAAAAAAAAAAATTGCACCCGTTAACAGAGTTGTTGTTATAACGAGGAGGGTCGTTACAGTTTATTTCTACTGTGTATTTAATTATCTCTGATATATGTATTTTAAATGTGCATGTCTACTGGCTATTTGTTGTGCATGGAATGTTGTTTATCTCTTTTATGTTGTGGCATTGATCTTGATTAATGAATGTTCTTTTCATGCCTCTAACATTCATGAACATTCATTTGATTTCGAGATAAGATTAAAAAACTAAGTCTTGGGACTGTAGCATGCCTCGTCTGCTGGTGGTTGGGTGTGTTGCGGTAGGATTAAGTGGTGTAGCTTGGCCTGTGGGTAGTTGGGTATGTTACAAGGGATGACATGGAATCCACTCATATCATGGTGGTCAACAAGGTAGGTTAAGTTGCGAGAGGCATAACTTTCACATACAAGCTCCAATTGAGGCATGGATTATACCATTGGAAAGGTCTTAGAGTATATAAAATTGCAAAAGGTGTGTGGATAGGGGATATACACTAGAACTCCAAATTTTTTTGTTTAATGCATTAAAATGGCTCTGAAAGGTTTCAGACCCTAATTTTCCAAACTGGGACCTAACACTAAAATGGCCATGCATGTTGATTCCTCCAATTTTTCTACTTTGAAAGCATTGAGATAGATGAAAAAGAATATAATGATCCATTCCAGATCAATAAAGGTGCTTCCCAAGGATTCATAAGGCTCTTCAACTTGGTGTATTGAAAACCATGTCAATTAATATATGGTAATGGTATGATCACAAGGGGGAATATATGGAATTAATTGTATATGATATGAACTGAAGGGGGGCATATATGAGGTTAAATGTATATATAATGGGTAAATGTATACGTAGTAGTGTTCCGGATAATAATAAAGGGTCCACATGTGCAATGCATCAATAGATATATATGGAGATCATGTATTCATTATTGAGGACATGTGATTTGGATGTATTAATGTATTGAGGTATTTAGAGGAGGTTCTCCTAATCTTTAAGGATTTATTGTGTAACTCATCTCGCTTAAATATATCTTGGAGTTATTATCCATGCTCACATTTGTTGTACATGGTGTGTACTCCAGTTTCTTATGCTATCTTAAATATTCGGTTCATAAAATTTATAATTAACCCCATATATGCCTCCTTGGGCTCAAACCATAGTACCCATAATGGAAAGAAGAAAGAAAGAAAGAAAGAAATTATATTTCTTGGTTTCATTACATGTAAATCCTTTAATTGCATATCTTTGAGATCAAATATTTTCAAGGAGGCTACTATGGTATGACCCCAAGGCAAGCATATATATTGTTAAGTGTATATGATATGACCCTAAGGGGGCATATATGGGGTTAGAGGTACATGTAATGTGTAAATGTATATGCAATAGTGGTTTTCTTGATAATAAAGGAGCCACATGTGAAATGTGTGAATATGTATATATAGATATCAAGTAGTCATTGCTGAGGACATGTGATTTGGATGTACTAATGTATTGGGTTATTTGGAGGAGGTTATCATATTCTTTAAGACGTTATTATGTAACTCATACATCTAATCTATCTTGGAGTTGTGCTCCATGATCACATTTGATAAACATGGTGTGTATTCTAGTTTCTTATGATATCTAAGTATTTTCTTGATAACAAATAATGTTGTATTTTTTCTTATAAATGTATTGTACCAAGATAGATTCAAACAATGAATATCCTTCCCATGGATAAAAATGTGATAAATAATGAAATTATTGAATTGACATGCATGTGGATATCACCTCTCGCTTCTATGACTTGTGATAAAATAAAAGATGAATAGGTCTCATGTTAGAAGGTTGAAGTGATATGTTTCCTTTTTGGAACTTTACACATTTTCAAGATTTCATGCTACCATGCTATAACACTAATAAATTTCACATTCTAAAGTATTTTCAATAATACAATCTCTGTTGAACACAAGGTTTTGATAAACACAATCTAAAAACACTATTTCTTTTCTCACATCCATTAGCACTAGGTGCATGATATAAATGACCTAAATTTATGATGATGGGTTGGAAAACTTGAATTTTATCATTCATCCCATTTATTACTTGAAATGTACCATTTTGATCTATACCATTTCTTGTAATCATTTAATGGAACGTTATATTGGTATCTTCAAGAACTAAACAACATGACTAATGAAATCTCAAGGAACCAAATTCACACAAGATATTCATGGATATGTTTTATATTCTTTGCATGACTACATCTAGTGTATTTGTTGCATCGATTGCACAAGGGTATTCTTCAGAAATGTTCCGTGACTTGGGGATTGGTCTACCCAATAGGGTTTTCGAAGATTGGTTGTTTTCATTGATGTCAACCCTAGTCATTGGTTTTGGACCGCAAGATTGATGAAGGTATTTGGACATGAAAGACAATGTACATGTAGAAACAAAACCCATGGATGGATAGTATACATCATGTTGTTTCCAGTGGTAGGTGGCACATCACGTGGATCCTCATGGTTGAGGATAAATGAATTTTTGAATATGACAAAGTGAATTGAAGAAGGAAGTGCATGTAGGCCCTGAATATAATTAAAGAAAAGAATTACAAAATAAGAAAGTGTCAAGTCGGCCCTATTGTTAAAAGGAAGTGAAATAAATTTTATAAATACATAGAATTATACATTCATTTGATACACAATTCGAATTTCATAGGAAATCAGAAGTAAAAAAGGCTTGATTTCAAGGGAGGATGAAGTCTTTTGTTGATGTGTTCTAAGGTATGTTATTTACAGGTCATCTTAACATTTTCTCTATAACTGTTTTTCTAGAATGCTTCAGATGGTGCAACTTCTATGGTATTGAGAACCCATATCAAGGTACCCATGGTAAACGTTTCAGCTCTTGATTCACTATAATTATGGATATACACTCTGCGGAAGATAGGGTTTTTGGCCAGTCCTGAAGCTAGTCAATAAATAGGTGTTACGGGTAAAAAAATCATAAATTATTCATAGAGAATCCAAATGAAGTGGTACTAGTTTAATTGGAAATATTACGGACTTTAGTTTCTTGTGTGAAAGTTTCAGAATTTGATGTTAAATATTAAGCACGAGGCATTATGTACAAGTTCTCTCTCCTGAATAAACCAAAATTGAATAAAGTCTACCATTCTTTCTATAACTTCTCTTTGGGGAGGATTCAAGGAGTGAAAATTGGAGGAGTTTCAGAGAATACATTGAGTAATATTATCTATAGGATCATATTATTCCAATAATTGAATAATTGCAGAAATTGAAGAAGTCTCAAGAAGCATTATCATGGTCTATGTGATGGTTGGTTGATGGTGATGATTTAATGTAAGGTTTTGTTATCTCTCATATATTATTGGGTGGTAGGAATACTAAATGATGGAGAGTTAGACCCTCTCTTGGTACTGGAGGATTGTATATTCCTCTTGGAGGTTTATCCCTCCCTTTACATTTGGAAGATGT